>CAMRHE010000605.1:0-232500 GCA_947044405.1 Leptodactylus fallax
GCTTTCCAGGAAGGCTTTTGTTTGAAAGGGTGGAGATGGAATATGCTAATGAGACCTTCATGGTGATGGTAATCAGCTTCCCTTGTTCAAAGAGAGTTCCACTGAAACAAGGGACATTAGAAGTCAGATGGGGGAGATAGGTCATTACCCCTGGGCCAAGGATCAATTTTAAGTGTTAGAGCGCCATCCCAAGACTCATAAGAAGTATTGCATCTACAATACCAAGAGCCTGATTGGAGTGACAACATCTAGGTGGGCGGAGTTGTGGGCTATAAATATGATGGGCCAAAAGCCCTCTCTCTCTCTCTTCACCAGCCGCCTTGGGATATGGACTGACCAGCCTCACCTAAGCTATATACCACTAGAGCATAATAAGGCTTAAGTATAACTTTCTCTCTCTATCTCTCTATCCATCCATCCATCTATTATCTATCTATCTATCTATCTATCTATCTATCTACAAGTGCATTAATAATAAACGTATTTTATTATTAATATTGTGGGGTAAATTATCGTACATGCAAACCAGTCAAGGAAACAGATAAGTCGATATACCTAAGGAGAAAGGAGGGAAACTGGGATCAGGGAAGAATAGTAATTATTAGTAACACCCAGCTCTCTAACATAATGGTGAGCCGGCCCGTACTGTTTTAATATTTTTGCGTGTTGTCTTCTGGCAAAACTGTGTTATACCGTGAACTATCAAGTGGAGGGGCGTGGACAGGTAACATTGGTACACAGTGAAGTGTTGCGTTACACTGTATGCCCTGATTGAAGTTTGCACGGCTAACCCAGTTTGCTTAAAGCTTCACTTAAAATAATTAATAACAGTGAACCTATTGTTTATTTGTATTTATCTGAAGGTATTAACAATTGTCTGTTTCCTCCACAAGCAACTCGCTGGGGGACTGAGAAATCCATTTGTGCCTCTGTAATATCAAAGTCAAGGTTCTTCAGGAGAAGTCCAGCTGGTCGGGAAAAGGCTTTCCGGTACGAAAAGGATACTTTTTCAAGCAGCAAAGGACAAGTAGAAGGACAACGGTGACCAAGATGACAGCAGGAAAAGTAAGTATGGATTTCTCAACATTAAAACACCTAGCTAAACACAGTACATTCAACCCAGTACCACCCACAACCTATAAATCAGGAGAAATGTTGTGGTCTGCTTTGCTGGATCAGGCCTATGCTCATGATAAAAACTGTATTAGTAAACGGACAGTTTTTAACAAAACTTCCAAAAGATTACAAATGCTAGCAAGACTAGTATATACTTTTGAGGATACCATTTGGAAGCCAGAGCATGCTGAGATCCTAGCAAACATGAAAGGGACAGTGGAGCAAGCTAACAATGCAAACTCCCACTGTCATTGTTGTGTAGACAATGTCAAGCAGATTCACATGTTAGAAACTCAATTGAAAGATGAGGCACTTTGTATAATTGAGAGAGGAAAAGAGATTTGTGTGTTGGAATCCAAACTCTCTGACAAAGAGAATTATTATTCTGACATGGACAAAGAACTCCTTCGATTATACACTGAGAACAATCAGTTTAGAAGTAAAATTAGTAAAATTACTTCCACAGAAGCAATGTTAGTGACACTAAGAGAGGATCAAGCGGCAAAGTCGCAAATCATTGCGAATTTGCAGCAGATCATCTCTGACTTGTCACGGCCTAGTACTAACAGCACGGTACCCTTGCCAACTAAACAGATTTGTGTCTCAGGAATGGCACAGGGGCGATCAGACCCACGGCTCCTGCGGATCAGAGATCCAATATTCCATTTTGTGATACTAGGAGTCCAGTGGAGCGTGCACTACAATTCTCTCCAACACCTTTGGAGAGGAGAGACAGCAGACGCCTCCATGGACAGGACTCAAATTGGGGACTAAGTAGTGGATGGGAAACTGTACATACGGCTTCCAACCTACCTACACGTCCTGAAAGGTCAGTGGAATTTTATCCTAGCCATAACAACATGGAAAAGATAAATTTCCTGTTACGGATCTGCAAAGAGATCCCTAAGTATGACCCTAATACAGATCCATTTACAGCCTGTGATATGTTTGAAGGACATTGCAGGAAATATTCTGTGCCTCCAGAATATCGTATGGAGCTGTTTAAATTGTGGTTGCCTACACACCTCAACCAAAGGTATGAGGCAACAGAGAGAACAAGTCCCAAGAATGGCCTATTTTATGATGAGGAAGAACGCCTTTCAATACTCATGAAACTGGCAACAGGACATTGGGATGTTACTCCAGAAATCCTGACAAAATTCAAACCCACCTTACAGGACGAACCTTCGTCCCTCTGTGGTCGGTTTGAAGCAATGTACAGGAAGATCACAAAGGATCAAGGTATAGGAGTCCCACAAGGCATGGTTCGCATGTTTGTGTACAAATTCCCATACCTTGACACCGCAATTCGGCTAAGTGCAGCAAGGGAACCAAAGCTCACTGATGCAGCCATGATTATTGAACAGTATAGACAAGATCTACTGCGCAATAAAAAGTCTGTGAAAATCAGGGAGCGTGGAAAGGTCCATGTCAAATCACAAGATGAACGTGGACACCACACTAAGCCACACATGTCTGTCTACCCCACAGCTCCTCCAACAGAAAAGATGGGAGACATACGATGCTTTCTGTGTTTACAGGTTGGACACATTAAAAGAAACTGCCCTCAAGTAGTTCGCAATCGTACAAACCCAGAGAAAAATGGCAATAATAATGGTTTCAAGATGAAGCCTAATTACGCCAAACAAATTGGGAAACAGACAGATAGCAATCAGGGACATTTGCCAGAACAGGCACTGAAACGTGTGGCACTTGTAAATGTCCCTGATAGACCAGAGGATAGAACATTAGGTGTAGAACATCATAAGTCTGCACAGAATGTTAAAACTCAGAAACCACAAGTGGCAGTACGTACCTCAGAGGTACCTACTGAGAATCTGGTGCAGATTGACTGACGGTCAGGGATCCCTAAAGATCTGGCTCCAATATGTCACATCATACTGGATTCTTCAGGGAGACCCCACATTAAAGCCAGAATAAAAGACTACGATACCAAGATCATGCTTGACACTGGAGCAGAAATTTCTATTACCAATGTCAAACATGATCTACACCCCAACAGCCCTCAGTGTATGGTGATCGGATTTGATCACCAACAAGGGGGGGGTGAGAGCCCACAGGATAGATGAAGTTCTAGTTGAGCTTGACAGAAATAGGACCTTGAAGATCCCAATGTGGTATTACCCTGGTACTGATAACATCATCGGTACCGATGTAATGACACAAAATGGATGGATAATCGATTTGGCAAACTGTATTGTTTGGAGGGGTCCAAGACGATCAAAGGTGTATGTCATACAGCACCAATGTCTGGGACCACCCCTACCAGCAATTGAGAATTCTTCCAATGTGCTGGAACACAAATGGCCAGAGGTCTCACACAACATAGACCTTGAACCTATTGTGTTCGAATATCCAGACTTGTGGGCTCAAAGCAAAAATGATTGTGGAAGAATGGTTGGCGTTCAGGTGGACATACAAGGGCCAGACCCTCCACCTCAGCGTCAATACCGCTTTCCGCCTGAGGCAACACAATCAATTCTAGAGACAGTCCAAGACCTGGAAGTAAGGGGTGTGGTCATAGAGGGTAATTCAAAGTACAATAATCCTTTATGGCCTGTGAAAAAGAAGGGTGCAGGTGTTGAAACTACATGGAGGCTTACAATAGACCTTCGCATCCTTAATAAGTACACCCCCATGTCTGCACCTGTGGTCGCTCAGACTCCCGACATAATGGCAAGGGTAAGCGGCAAAAGTCGTATATTCTCAACCATCGATGTCGCCAATGGATTCTTTTCCATCGAACTGACAGAGAGCTGCAGGTACAAGTTTGCCTTCACAGTGGGTAACAAGCAGTATATGTTCTGTGTACTGCCCCAGGGGTTTCACAGTAGTCCTACATATTTTCACCAGGCATTAGCGGCTGTATTAAGTGTGTTCTCACGGCCAGAATGTCTGCTGCAATATGTAGACGACCTTCTCCTTCACACAGAAACCATGGAAGACCATCTGGTTCTGTTGAAGGAACTGTTAGGACTCCTGGCCCAGGCTGGACTCAAGCTGAGCCCTCATAAGGCAAACTTGGCTAGGACAGAAGTCACCTTCCTTGGTGTCCAGATTTCATATGGAGCCAAGGGCATCCTGGCTGCCCGTGTGGAAGCCATGGTGAAGATACCCAGGCCAGACTCTCTACAGAACTTACGCAAGTTCCTAGGAGTAGCCAACTTCATGAGGGAGTTCATAGAGGATTTTGCCGTCAAAGCAAAACCAGTCTATGAACTTCTTAGAGGGGAACAGCCTTCTCTGAAGGACTGGTCAGAGACACAGGAAGAGGCCTTTTCAACTCTGAAAAGAGATCTCTCATCCGCCCCTGTCCTAGCCACCCCTCACCCAGAAGGAAAACTGGCCATACAAGCCCATGCTGGCGCAGAGTCTATTTCTACGGTCCTTCTTCAAAAGATAGGATCTGAGTATAGACCTCTAGGGTACTTCTCCAGGCTCCTTTCACCAGTTGAAAGGGGTTTTGATGAATGTGCTAAACAACTGACAGCCATACACTATGCGGTTAAAGCTACCGAGCATATTGTGGGTTTCAGGCCCCTCACTGTACAGACTCCACATTCCCCGCTGGCACTCTTGCTTCGAGATACACTCCCTGGAGTCTCACAACAGAGATTTGGGAAGTGGATCATGAAGCTGAGTGGGCGAAATCTGACAGTGGACCACAAAGCAAAATATGTTCTCTCCCAGTTGTTAAATATGACAGGGATAGAACATGATTGTGGTCAACTAACGCAGGTCACTGATCCCCAGCTATTCAGGATGACCACTAATCCCGATGACAGAGTCATCTTTGTGGATGGCTCTCGATTCTGCTTGAACGGCACCTACATGACAGGATTTGCAGTGCTGGATGAGACCATGGGTACTCAGAAGCTGGTAAGGTTGCCTGGTCACATGTCAGCACAACGGGCTGAACTGGAGGCCGTCAGAGAAGCCCTTCTCATTCAGCCTCCAGGGAATCGTACTATATATAGCGACAGCTCATATGTAGTCCGATCTCTCACTTTGCATCTGGATACTTGGAAACGACGAGGGTTTGTGGACAGCCAAAATAAACCTTTAGCTCATGCCTCAGTCCTGAAAGAGTTGTGGGAATGGGGCATGGCACATCCTGGGAATGCTTCAATCATAAAAATTCCAGCACACCAGAAGGGTGATAACCCTCTGATCCGGGGTAACAACAAAGCAGATGAGTCTGCCAAATTGGCTGCAGTGTCTGGAGTCCTCCAGGAATCAGACACTGAAGCCATACCCGTACACCAGATTGGGATCAGAAACAAACAACTCAAAGTTGGTCCAGTGTCATTTGAAGAGGAACAGTCAAAGGATCCTTTGCTGGCAGCACACCTTACCAGCCCACAAGATCCCTGGACAGTCCAACAGGGCATCTTGTGTTATGACACTGGAACCAAACCACTCCCTCTACCGGTGGTCCCACAGCATCTGCAAGCAGAACTAACAAGACTCAATCATCAGTTGTTGGGTCATCTGAGTCGGGACAAACTTTTGACCCTACTCAAGGACAAATTATACTGGCCAGGTATGTCCAAGACGGTAGAGGAAGTTACACAACAATGCCTGGTGTGTGCTCAGGTAAACCCAAGGGCATCCGCCCTGAAGCCAGTGTTGCAGCGGGTTCCTCCAGCGGAGGGACCATGGTCTACTTTACAAATTGATTACATAGGACCATTACCGGCAGGCAGTCGTAACTGTCGCTATGCATTGGTGGTGGTGGATGTCTTCTCAAAATGGGTAGAAGCCATCCCTACAGTAAATGACTCCGCTACTACTACTGCTCGGGTTCTGTGGGAGCACATTCTATCACGGTGGGGAATCCCCCGAGTGATTGAATCAGATCGGGGAACCCATTTTACAGGCAAGGTTATGAAAGCACTTTGTGGACTTCTGGACATAAAGCAAAGATTTCATGTACCTTATCATCCACAGTCAGCAGGCATTGTGGAGCGGATGAACCGAACTATCAAAACTCGGCTCTCCAAAGCACTGTTGGAAAGGGGTTCCACTTGGGTGACTTCCCTTCCAGCAGTACTGATGGGTATCCGGGCCACAGAGGCAACAACAACCGGCATAACACCATTTGAACTTATGACCGGGCGCAAGCTGTCTATCTGTTGGCCAAGTGAACCCCAAATTTCTACACCCATGAAAGATGCTATTGCTAGAGATGTGTTTCTCCAACAGGTTCAGCAGAACCTGAAGGAATTGCTACCGCATGCAGCAATAAAGATGAATAAACCGTACCTACAGGGGGAAACTCCCATGCCCTCTGTAGGGGAAATGGTCATGGTCAAAGTATTCCACAAGGCCGGGCGCTGGGATGCAAACTGGGAAGGACCCTACCAGGTCCTGGAAGTAATGGGTAGCACTATGCTGAAAGTACAAAGGCCAATCTCAACAAAAAAACGCTCACATAGACGAAAGGCAGGGTTTTGGATCCACATTGACCAAGCAAAGGCTACCCGTGCCTCCCCAACTCAATAAGGTCATGAGTATAGAGTTGGGTGAAGGGGGGGTAGTAGGTCAAAGGTGTATCAAAACATTTCATATTATCATGTTATTCTTTACCAGATCACAGAACCAACAGCTATCAAATCAGTAAGATGGGTGTCTAGAAATCCCCACTTACATCCTTATAGGCCAGTGATAGTAAACACAACAAAGGTGCTGTGCACCAAAGCAGGAGTCCTGAGTCCTGAAGATCTCACTGGGGCAGAATACAGTGGATGGTACATTCTAAAAGCCACTTTTCTGAAACATACCAGTCAGGATAGCTTAAGAGTTAGGACATACTTTGATAGACCCATACCAGTAAAGGGCACCCTGAAGGCGTACTGTATGCTAAGGGATTCTCATATGGTAATAACTAGGGAATCCAAATATGCTCAAGGACATGTGTCCACGGACTATTTAGGGACCAGCATATTGATTTTAAAGTTAAACTGCAGTAAATCTGGACAAGTATTATGGAACAATCAGAGCGGCCCAGTAAAACTTGAAGGCCTATACAGAGCCACAGTTTTGAAGGTACGAGCTGATGCGAAGGATCAGAGGTATACCAGCTGGAGGGATCTCCATCCATTCGATCTTTTATGATTACCATTATGAGGGATGCTTGTGTACCAGATGTGACAGGACATTATTTCATCACCTATGCACACTGGGAACCAGACACTCAGATGGTAATGTTAGACTCTAACCCATGGAGATGGGATATAGTCTGTAACGGAGTGGATTCTCCAATAATTGATGTATGGATGGATGGGACCCCATGACTGAGGAATACCGGAATAGATATGTATCTTCTGATTGGAAGGATCCCAGAGGCAGAGATATTAACTTTGCTATCAATATTGATGGTTCATTTAAATGGCCATTTTGTGAGGCAGTCGATGAGGGGTGTTGGACATTTACACAGTGGGTTTATCTTTCCACAACTAAACCCACCGGAATCTCGTATTAGAGACTGGAGAAGGTGACCAATGGTATCCATTTAAAGGAAGAGGTAAAGTATGTGTGACTGTGGTAAGGGTCCCTTATGAAACTGAAGTTCTTCAGCCAGTAAAACCCCACAGGGATTCCTGTAATGCCCCAACCTATCAAATGGCTGATCCCATAGCTCCACAGTTAGCATCTCCCTGGAAAATCATCACCAAAACCAAATTCGTCCTATATACCTGGAGGATTTCGGTTGATGATTTTAGAGTAGACCACTGGGACCATAGATGTGAGGAGTTTGTGAGGAATCAGATCGATATGATAAAAGGATGGGTAGAGGTGGGACAAGAAGTAAGGAAGGATGCTACCAGATACAGGAAGTACAGGGGGAGAAGGGATTTGATTGCCATGGGTTTAGGAGGAGGTGCAATGGGAATAGGGGCACTGAACACTATGGACCTGGAAGTCCTGAGAAACAAACTCGGGAATCTGGCGAAACATACTGGGGAAGGCCTCAAGACCCAGGTTGATGTAAATCATGTTTTGGAGGATTTACAACACTCACATATAGATGCCACTAGCTCCCTATCTTCTGCTTTACGAGAGAAGTTTAGACTATTAGTCGTGGGTCTCCTGGAAGAACAGGATAGAGCTCAGCTTGCTCTGGCATGTACTCAGGTTCAGGGTGAACTTTCCAGCAACCTTAAACATATTGTGTCCTCACTGTATAATGGACACTACCCTTTTAACCTCCAGCAAAGGGTGAGTCCTTTTATCACTCCTTTTGCTGCCAACCATACTAACTGGTGGGTCATTCAGTGGCATGGGTGCCATAATCTCACTTGCACTGCTTCATCCCTGGCACCTGTCTCTGGCAACGTGAGACGTGGGTATAGTGCTATCAACCTAGGTATAATGATGAATAACAGAACAGTGTTACATCCACAGCTCTCCTCAGATATCCTGACCTATGAGACCGGCCATCCTTATCTGTTTGATACAGATGGATGTTGGAGGAAAGAGGATGCTATCCTCTGCCAAGGGGATCATGATCGGGTGCTCAGACACCAGTGTTGGGATAATGAGGGATTCTGTGAGATGAAAAGCAGCTCAATACCTCCATCTAGTTTGAAGTACTTGGGTCAAGGGTATTGGTGTTGGTACCAGTCCGTTAATGTATCATATACCATTTATACAACTAACTGCACCGAAAGAGGTGAACTCCTCCCAGGAGCATATTGTACCCTTTATCCCGTTCTAGGTGTCGATGTAGCAGAGCAGAAGGGGAGAACACCGATTACCCCAGAGAAGAGGTTGGATATCCGTCCTCGTCCTAGTGGCCATTATGTATATAGGAATGATCTTCATCTATAGGAAGATAAAAGGCCTGGCCCGTCAGCTTCAACAGGGCCAGGCCGTACATCACGAACTTACCCGAAGGCAGGGACTAAGGACTTGATACCAATACAGTCCCAGCCTTAACTTGTAAATAATGTTTTCAATGTAATTTTCTATATTCTTGTACATTTTTGCATTTTTGTGTGTGCACATAGACACTTCAGGTGTAAGTGCCTGTTATGGTCTGTACAACAACATACGCCTCCCACACTGAACACTGAGTGTGTTTGTGTATAGACATACTTGCATTTGCATCTTTTAGTGTAATTCCCATCTACACCTGGGTCTGAAGATTCATGCGTTTATGGATGAGTAGGAAACATGTGCTCTTGTGGCAGGAGTCTCTATGTGCACCAATACCAGCACATCCTTGTATTATTATCGCCTTGATCTATAGGGGGGTGGGAATTTGTGTGTTTGGTGGATGAGTGGGATATATATATATATATGTTACATTAATTTCTGTTAGGTAAAGGGGTGTAAGGATCCTTAGGGACAGGTAAGGTACCCCTACACTGTAAGGTAATTGCCACCTCGGCCATATAAAATGGTATGGTTCATAATGGATGGATTGAATGTCAGGTACAGTGGACATGGGAAGCAGTGCCTCTCCCCACAATTCGATTTTAGGTTCTGAGAAATAATTTCAGATGCAGGTTCACAGACCTGCCTTGATAAAAGTCCAGGTTTTTCTGTTCATGGAGGCCGGTGGCAACTTCACTGGTGACCTGTGCTTAAGTACAGGTAGTGGTCCTGTAGGACAGTTGGTGTCATGTGGCAAGGTGGTCTAACCCTGCGTGAGCTTCAGTCCGGACCAAAGGTGGTGCTGCATGTACCGTGACAATGGACTGTGGTTTAAAAGTCTTACCTGACTAACTGTGGGATGGATAAAAATGTTCCCGTCCAGGTCAGTGTGACATATTGGGGTGGACCGTAGAAAGTATCACTGACACCGTAAATCAGGACGCGCAAAAGGCGTTTTCTGTGAGCAGAGGATATTGGGCGACAGTCATAGGTGGGAAAGTGTCCCTGGAAATGATCGATGTCTTGGTACCTAAATCCAAATTATACTTCACTCCATCCTGAACCATTACCAGGAATGAATAGGGCTGAGGGGGCAATAACGACCAAACAAACACTTCCTCAAATTACATTGTCGTGTTCCCGACAACAGGGGGGATTGTAAAGGGAAGTGCTTGCCACAAACATTAATATTGTCTGCAGGCTACAAAACCTGCTTTCCAGGAAGGCTTTTGTTTGAAAGGGTGGAGATGGAATATGCTAATGAGACCTTCATGGTGATGGTAATCAGCTTCCCTTGTTCAAAGAGAGTTCCACTGAACAAGAGACTTTAGAAGTCAGATGGGGGAGGTAGGTCATTACCCCTGGGCCAAGGATCGATTTTAAGTGTTAGAGCGCCATCCCAAGACTCATAAGAAGTATTGCATCTAAACTTATATTACAATACCAAGAGCCTGATTGGAGTGACAACATCTAGGTGGGCGGAGTTGTGGGCTATAAATATGATGGGCCAAAAGCCCTCTTTCTCTTCTTCACCAGCCCCCTTGGGAGATGGACTGACCAGCCTCATCTAGACAAGCTCCATATACCACCAGAGCATAATAAGGCTTAAGTATAACTTTCTCTCTCTATCTCTCTATCCATCCATCCACCCATCGTCCATCTATTATCTATCTATCTATCTCATATCTATCTATCTATCTATCTATCTATCTATCTATCTATCTATCTATCTATCTCTATCTCATATCTATCTATCACATGCATATAAAGTTTTGTTGGTAAAAATCAGGTCATTTATGTTGCACCCTTGGAAAACACCCAACATATCCAGGAATAGTCATTTTTGTTTGGACAAACCCCATCTGTTTTTGTCATATTAGATGGGACTGTTATTTACTGAATGTTTTGATCTATCTATCTTATATATACCTAACTAGTATATATTCATCTATCTGTTATCTATCAAATATCTATCTAAATATGTATCCATCTATTATCTATCAATCAATTTATCTCATATCAATATATCTCATATCTATCTGTCCATTTCATCCTATCTATCTATCTATCTATCTATCTATCTATCTATCTATCTATCTATCCATCTATCTAGACACCTTCTATTAATCTGTATTACTACTGCTGTGTTCCTTACAGAAAGGGTCAGTTAGTAACTTGTCAGGGGTTGTGTGTGTGTGTATGTGTGTGTGTATGTAGCGATATCTGTAGGTTTTATATTCACCTGGGTAATTGGGTTCTGTACTTATTGTATTGCACTGTGTTAATACTGTTTTGTATTATTCTATAACCTAGTTCCATCATATTACAAGTGCATTAATAATAAACGTATTTTATTATTAATATTGTGGGGTAAATTATCGTACATGCAAACCAGTCAAGGAAACAGATAAGTAGATATACCTAAGGAGAAAGGAGGGAAACTGGGATCAGGGAAGAATAGTAATTATTAGTAACACCCAGCTCTCTAACAATATTAAACCAAGACAAAAAAAAAAAACCCCCATACTATTATTATACCAGTATGTGATACTATTATTAAAAAAGTAAATATACAAGTAAATGATACTATTATCACACCAGTATGTGATACTATTACTATAGCACTATATGATACAATTTATTATACCAGTATATGATACTATTATTACAGCATTATATGATACTAATATTATAGTATTTTATTATACTATCATTACAGCATTACATGATACTATTAATATACCAGTATATGATACAATTACTATAGCACTATATGATACAATTATTATACCAGTATATGATACTATTATTATACGAGTATATTATTCTATTATTATACCAGTATATGATACTATTATTATTCGAGTATATGATACTATTATTAAAAAAGTAAATATACAAGTAAATGATACTATTATTATACCAGTATATGATACTATTATTATACCAGTATATGGTACTATTATTATAGCATTATATGATATTATTATGGCACTATATGATACTTTTATTATACCAGTATATGATACTATTATTATTATAGCATTATATGATACTATTATTATGGCACTATATGATACTGTTATTATACCAGTATATGATACTATTATTATACCAGTATATGATACTATTATTATACCAGTATATGATACAATTAATATACCAGTATATGATACAATTACTATAGCACTATATGATACAATTATTATACCAGTATATGATACTATTATTATACGAGTATATTATTCTATTATTATACCAGTATATGATACTATTATTATTCGAGTATATGATACTATTATTAAAAAAGTAAATATACAAGTAAATGATACTATTATTATACCAGTATATGATACTATTATTATACCAGTATATGGTACTATTATTATACCAGTATATGGTACTATTATTATAGCATTATATGATATTATTATGGCACTATATGATACTTTTATTATACCAGTATATGATACTATTATTATTATAGCATTATATGATACTATTATTATGGCACTATATGATACTGTTATTATACCAGTATATGATACTATTATTATACCAGTATATGATACTATTATTAAAAAAGTAAATATACAAGTAAATGATACTATTATTATACCAGTATATGATACTATTATTATACCAGTATAGGATACTATTATTACAGCACTATATGATACTATTATTATACCAGTATATGATATATTCATTATAGCAGCATATGATACTATTATTATACAACTACATGATACTATTGTTACACTATTATATGATACTATTATTATACCAGTATATGATACTATTATTATAGCATTATATGATATTATTATGGCACTATATGATACTTTTATTATACCAGTATTTGATACTATTATTATACCAGTATATGATACTATTATTATAGCACTATATGATACTATTATTATACCAGTATATGATACTATTATTATACCAGTATATGATACTATTATTATTATAGCATTATATGATACTATTATTATAGCAGTATATGATACTGTTATTATACCAGTATATGATACTATTATTATACCAGTATATGATAGTATTATTATACCAGTATTTGATACTATTATTGTATGAGTATGTGATATTATTATAACTGTATATTATACTATTAAAACAGGATATGATACTATTATTATACCACTATATGATATTTTTATTATACTATTATACCAGTATATGATACTATAATTATACCAATATATGATACTATTATTATACCAGTATATGTTACTATTATTATAGAACTATATGATACTATTATTATACCAGTATATGATACTATTATACCAGTAAATGACAGTATTATTATACAAGTATATGATACTATTATTACAGCATTATTTGATACTATTATTATAGCACTATATGATACAATTATTATAGCAGTATTTGATACTAATATTATTCCAATATATCATACTAATATTATACCAGTATGGCCACCCTTTTTTCACTCCCCTTTATATTTTGAATTTCAATTTGTTTGCATTGTAACTTTTCTACTTTTTATTGTTTAGAGATGGGGAAATTGGTTTGCACCAAGCCAGGTTTGATGGGAATATTCTACTTTGTTCGTTTTTATTAGGAATCTGAAGATTTGGTCTAAGGAAACCAAAATGGCCACCGCAATATACTTTGGGGTTTCTCCTTTCTCCAGAGCATAATAGGTAGAAGTCCTGGGGAAGAGAAAAAAAATTAACAACGTTCACTCTCACCTTCCATTACCTGTTTGCTCCTCCTTGAGGTATCCTGCACTTTGCAGTTGACGTACAGCATCCAATTGTGATGTCATCAAACCAGGCTCAGTGCTAAGGCCTGTAATTGGGCCTCTGGTGGAGAGCTTTGCACATGGAGCATCATGGCGCTATGAAGCTCAGTGTTCCTATATGACCCCAAGTGGCCCAATTACAGGCCACAGTAATGAAGAGACCACAGGGCATAATAATGTCACTTTTTATTTTGACATAACTTTAGCTGTGTTTCCCTTTATAGATTTAGAAATTGGATAGCTAGGTTCCTAGGAGCTCTGTCATATTCTACACTATATATTAGATATACAGTCCTAGGAGCCCTGGCAGTGTCATACACTATGTATTATAGATATATAGTCCTAGGAGCCCTGACAGTGTCATACACTATGTATTATAGATATATAGTCCTAGGAGCCCTGACAGTGTCATACACTATGTATTATAGATATATCCTCCTAGGAGCCCTGACAGTGTCATACACTATGTATTATAGATATATAGTCCTAGGGGCCCTGTCAGTATTCTACACTATTTATTATAGATATATAGTCCTAGGAGTCCTGACAGTGTCATACACTATGTATTATAGATATATAGTCCTAGGAGTCCTGACAGTGTCATACACTATGTATTATAGATATATATTCCTAGGAGCCCTGACAGGCATACACATGTATTATAGATACAAGCCAGGAGTCCTGACAGTGTCATACACTATGTATTATAGATATATAGTCCTGAGGAGCCCTGACAGTGTCATACACTATGTATTATAGATATATAGTCCTAGGGGCCCTGTCAGTATTCTACACTATTTATTATAGATATATAGTCCGGCCCATAAAACTGGAGCCCTGACAGTGTCATACACTATGTATTATAGATATATAGTCCTAGGAGCCCTGACAGTGTCATACATTATGTATTATAGATATATAGTCCTAGGAGCCCTGACAGTGTAATACACTATGTATTATAGATATATAGTGCTAGGAGTCCTCACAGTGTCATACACTATGTATTATAGATATATAGTCCTAGGGGCCCTGACAGTATTCTACACTATTTATTATAGATATATAGTCCTAGGAGTCCTGACAGTGTCATACACTATGTATTATAGATATATAGTCCTAGGAGTCCTGACAGTGTCATACACTATGTATTATAGATATATATTCCTAGGAGCCCTGACAGTGTCATACACTATGTATTATAGATATATAGTCCTAGGAGTCCTGACAGTGTCATACACTATGTATTATAGATATATAGTCCTAGGAGTCCTGACAGTGTCATACACTATGTATTATAGATATATAGTCCTAGGATCCCTGACAGTGTCTTACACTAAGTAATATAGTGTATTGTATTATGTATTGTAGTGGCATCAGCCATCTTCTTTGGAGTGGCCTGCTGGGGGAGCAGTATATCAACCAGGGACAGAAATAAACTTGACAAGCTGATTAGAAGGCCCAGCTCTGTCCTGGGGAGCCCACTGGACCCAGTGCAGGTGGTGGGTGACAGAAGGATACTGTCCGTGGTGAGCTCCATGCAGAAGAAGAAGTCCCATCCCATGCATGAGACTGTGATTGCGC
Source organism: Leptodactylus fallax (assembly GCA_947044405.1). Taxonomy (NCBI): domain Eukaryota; kingdom Metazoa; phylum Chordata; class Amphibia; order Anura; family Leptodactylidae; genus Leptodactylus; species Leptodactylus fallax. Next base: position 15,395 of record CAMRHE010000605.1, read on the forward strand.
TGGGCAGTACTGTCAGTGACCGACTGCTCCACCCTAGGTATGAGAAGGAGCGCTATGGAAGTCTTTCCTCCCCACCGCGGTTAGGCTGTACAACCAACACCGACCTAAGCGGAGATCATTACACACAGAGAACTGAAATATCTCTCTGCCTGTTAAATCCCCCCCACTCTGCTACGTCCTATCTGTCTGTCTGCTATTAATGTAATGCCTCTCACCTTGGAACATTCCTGTACATGTTGTATTTGTATTTGTATCTGCTTATCTTATCTTTGCTGCTGTAACACACTGAATTTCCCCATTGTGGGACTATTAAAGGACTTATTATTATTATTATTATTATTATTATTATTATTATTATTATTATTATTATTATTATAGATATACAGTCCTAGGAGTCCTGACAGTGTCATACACTATGTATTATAGATATTCAGTCCTAGGAGCCCTCACAGTGTCATACACTATGTATTATAGATATACAGTCCTAGGAGTCCTGACAGTGTCATACACTATGTATTATAGATATATAGTCCTAGGAGCCCTGACAGTGTCATACACTATGTATTATAAATATATAGTCCTAGGAGCCCTGACAGTTGCATACACTATGTATTATAGATATTCAGTCCTAGGAGCCCTGACAGTGCCATACACTATGTATTATAGATATATAGTCCTAGGAGTCCTGACAGTGTCATACACTATGTATTATAGATATATAGTCCTAGGAGCCCTGACAGTGTCATACACTATGTATTATAGATATATAGTCCTAGGAGCCCTGACAGTGTCATACACTATGTATTATAAATATATAGTCCTAGGAGCCCTGACAGTTGCATACACTATGTATTATAGATATTCAGTCCTAGGAGCCCTGACAGTGTCATACACTATGTATTATAGATATATAGTCCTAGGAGCCCTGACAGTGCCATACACTATGTATTATAGATATATAGTCCTAGGAGCCCTGACAGTGTAATACACTATGTATTATAGATATATAGTGCTAGGAGTCCTCACAGTGTCATACACTATGTATTATAGATATATAGTCCTGATAGTGTCATACACTATATATTATAGATATACAGTTCTAGGAGCCTTGACAGTGTCATACACTATGTATTATAGATATACATACCTAGGAGCCCTGGCAGTGTCATACACTATGTATTATAGATATACAGTCCTAGGAGCCCTGACAGTGTCATACACTATGTATTATAGATATATAGTCCTAGGAGCCCTGACAGTGTCATACACTATGTATTATAGATATATAGTCCTGATAGTGTCATACACTATGTATTATAGATATATACTCCTAGGAGCCCTGATAGTGTCATACACTTTTTTTTTTTTTTTTTTTTTTTGTCCAATTCAAGTTCTTGTAGTGAACTTGTACAACCCAAATACTTAGATGTTTGTCCATCTCTAGCTTCGATCTTATTGACCTCAAAGCTTTGTAGAAAGTTTTTATTTTTGACTAGTACTTAGACTTCTGCTCCTTCTCGTCCTATCCCCTTTATACTTTTATATGATATTATCTAATATTAATAATCAGATCTTTGCTATATTTTCTATTGTCCATAGGACAGGACATGACTATTAGAGCACTGCTTGTGATAAGATCTCAGACGGAGGAGACACCTACTGGCCATGCGACATGACAGAGGAATATTGAGTATCCAGAGCTGCAGATATCTAGGTCAGGCCTGTATCCGCAGCGCCCTCCACTTCTGGGCCCTTCTATTTAATAATATGAACAAGAAGCGCATCAGCCAGAGATATTGTGAGGGTCTTGCCAAACGAAGCAATACCCTGGCACTACTGCAGCGGTCTGGGAGGAAGGACAGAGACAAGTGAGCCCTAATCTCACCCCAGCCACTGTCCCTTCCTATTGCCACAGTTACCCTAAATGGTAAAAGGACAACCTGAAGACAAGCCCTATACTGGGTAAGTGACACACAGAACAGGACAAGACAAAAACAACACAGAAGCAGAGTGAGCAAGCCAAGGGGTCAGTAACAAACGAGCAATGCAGTACAAAATCTAAATCCAAGAGAATAGTCAAAGTCAAAGCCAATGGTCAGAAAATCAGGTAACAAAGTAGTAAGCAATATAACAGGGAGAGCAGGCAAAGACAGAGCAATAACCGGCGACCATGTGAGGGCTGACAACCTGTTTATAGAAAGTCTGGGACCAGCCCCAGAGCTGATAGGTACACAGGCTGTCAATCACACAGGCCAGGAAGAGATTAACTCTATGCAGTCCAGAGAGAAATGTTCCTAATTACACGGGTGTGGCTTTACACAGCAAGGGAACTAGGACCATGTTCAGACTGAGCATCAAGAAACTTAAACAAAGAACCAAACCGAAGACGCCTCCTTCGCCACAGCGCGAGAGCGGAGGGTGGTGCCGAGACCCGAAACGGCAGAGACGTTACAGTACCCCCCCCCCTTTATGAGGGGCCACCGGACCCTCACCAGATAAACCAGTTTTAGTAGGATCCAGTATTTTCTCTGCCTTCAATTCAGGGTCTTTGTGCACAACCACAGACACTGGTGGGCCAGGCAAACATTTTTTATTCACCTGGCATTTCCCACCTTTTGCAGCCGAGATAGTCTCCTCAGTAACACAATCTAAGGAGTGCAAAACAATACAGTGGGATGAGCACTGATCTCCCCATTTTACCAACTCCCTTTTACCCCAATCAAAAATAGGGTTATGGAGGTTCAACCAGGGGAGCCCCAAAATAATATCGGAAGACAGATGCTCCATAACAAAAAAGCTCATGACCTCTGAATGAGCAGAACCAACTTGCAACGTTATGAAGGGGGTCTTGAATCGGACCTTACCCCTGGCCAGTGGGGCAAAATCCGCTCCAGTAACCGCCAGAGGAGTGTCAAGTGGCAAAAGCTCAATGCCTAAAGCTGAGACCAACGAGAATGTGACAAAGTTTGCCGCAGACCCAGAGTCAACTAAGGCCTGGCCAGAAACAGATCTATCTCCAGAGGACAGAGACACAGATAACAACATCTTATTGTTACTACTGGCAAATACCTGGTTGCCTGAGTGGTTCTTCTGACTACCACTCAGGCACTGAAGCTTTTCTGATGGTCTGCGGAGTCTGATCGAGCAGTCACTGATAAAATGACCGGAAGCACCACAGTACAGGCAGAGGTTGTTCCTGAGACGATGCTCTTGTCGCGTCTTGGCATCCACAATTCCCAGTTGCATAGGTTCCTCACCAGGAGTCATGGGAGAAATAACAGGTTTCTCAGGAGAGAGTGAGGGAGAGACAGAAAACTTGGAAGAAGCAGACCCTATTCTCTCTTTAACATTTTCCCGGATCCTACGGTCAATACGGACAGCCAAAGTCATGGCCTGCTCAAGAGTGAGAGGATCTGGGTGACCAACCCAGAGCTCCTTAACACGGTCACACAGGCCTTGTTTAAAGTGGGCCTTTAGAGCTGACTCACACCAACCTGCAGTCACGCTGCACTTACGGAATTCTGCGCAATATTCCTCAGCAGAGCGTTTGCCCTGCCGCATGGTGAGGAGTTGCGATTCCGCAAGACCAATGTGGTCTGGCTCAGCGTATATAGACCCCAAAGACAAAAAAAAAATTTTCAAAGTCAGTCCACTCCTCAGCCCCTGGAGGGAGTTTAAGGGCCCAAGCTTGTGGATCCCCTTGTAGGAGGGATATAACTACTCCCACCATTTGGGCCTGGGATGCATGTGGATTAATCCGAAAATACAGGCGACAGGACTCCCGGAAAGTCTCAAACCTTTCACGATCCCCTGAAAAACGGTCTGGGAGTAGCATCTTAACCCTGAAAGGGGCAGAAACAACTGGGGATGCTGCAGCGGCATCAGTAAGGGTCTGCACCTGTTTAGCAAGCTCAGCTACCAGGACTGCCAAACCTTCCAACTTGGCCGCAAGGCCCTGAATAGGATCCATGCTGACCCTATGGGAAGCAATGGCAGAATGTATGGGCCGGTTATTCTGTAAGGGTCTTGCCAAACGAAGCAATACCCTGACACTACTGCAGGGGACTGGGAGGAAGGACAGAGACAAGTGAGCCCTAATCTCACCCCAGCCACTGTCCCTTCCTATTGCCTCAGTTACCCTAAACGGTAAAAGGACAACCAGAAGACAAGCCCTATACTGGGTAAGTGACACACAGAACAGGACAAGACAAAAACAACACAGAAGCAGAGTGAGCAAGCCAAGGGGTCAGTAACAAACGAGCAATGCAGTACAAAATCTAAATTCAAGAGAATAGTCAAAGTCAAAGCCAGAGGTCAGAAAATCAGGTAACAAAGTAGTAAGCAATATAACAGGGAGAGCAGGCAAAGACAAGAGCAATAACCGGCAGCCATGTGAGGGCTGACAACCTGTTTATAGAAAGTCTGGGACCAGCCACAGAGCTGATAGGTACACAGGCTGTCAATCACACAGGCCAGGAAGAGATTAACTCTATACAGTCCAGAGAAATGTTCCTAATTACACGGGTGTGGCTTTACACAGCAAGAGAACTAGGACCATGTTCAGACTGAGCATCAAGAAACTTACACAAAGAACCAAACCGAAGACGCCTCCTTCGCCACAGCGTGCGAGCAGAGGGCTGCGCAGAGACCCGAAACAGCAGAGACGTTACAGATATAATAAATAATGAAACGTGACATTACAATCCCGGCGAGCAATACTGAGATGAATTGTAGGGAAATAATCTACAATTCCCAGAAGACACAGACAGGACAATATAGTGCTCTTTGAATTTGACGTCTGCGTCTGGCGTAACGCTCCATTTCTGGCCAATGAGCAATATCAATGAAACTTGGACCTTGCAGAATGTGCCCCTAAGGCGAAACCTGCAGGCGTTGGGGGCCAATCATATTACAGAATACTACTTCCCTTATATAATAAACTGTCCTGATATATTTATCAGCCCATATAATAGAATTAAGGTCTAGTCCCTATATAACTTTACTTCTAGGGGTCCTGTTGCTTCTTAGAAAGGACCTTTCACAATAGGCAGGTCCTCCAGACAGAGGTGAGGTGAGGTGGTAGAACAGCTCCCGGTGCCTGGCCCCTATAGGCAAATGGTACTAAACATGGCACATTCCTATATCTTGGGAGGTCACCTGGGGCAGACAAGACTCAGGAATGTGTCCTGAGGAGGTTTTATTTTGGCAAGGATGTTCTAGAGTCTTGTCCATCTTGCCAGTTGATCTCCCCTTATCTCATTACAGACGTCCATCAGTTCCTTTACCAATCTTCGAGGTGCCATTTGGGTGTATAGCCTTGGATCTAGTTGATCCTTTGGTAAAGTCTTCTGGGAGTCATCAATATATTGTAGTAGTGTTAGACTATGCTACCTGGTACCCCGAGGCAGTACCTTAAGAAGTTTCTCCTCTACATATATTGCACCCAAATTATTTCTTATATTTGCAAGAACTGGTTTGGCCTAAAGAAATCCTAACAAATCAAGAGACACCATTCATATCATATTACGTAAGCACTATGTGATATTCTGAGAATTAGGCAGTTACGTCCCTCAGTGTCCCATCCTCAGACAGAGGGACTGGTAGAAAGGTCCAAAATAAAACAGTGGTCATAAATCAGTGGTCAAACGTCATAAATCAGTGGTCATACATCAGTGGTCATAAATCAGTGGTCAGTGGTCAGACATCAGTGGTCATAAATCAGTGGTCAGTGGTCATAAATCACACACACTACACACACCAGAGGCACACTACACACACCAGAGACACACCACACACACACTATGCACACACCAGAGACACACACACTACACGCACACACACACACACACACACACACACACACACACACACACACACACACACTACACACACACCAGAGACACACTACACACACACACACACACACACACACACACACACACCAGAGACACACTACACACACACACACACACACACACACACACACACACACACACACACACACACACACACACACACACACACACACACACACACACACACACACACTACACACACACACACACACACACACACACACACACACACACACACACACACCAGAGACACACTACACACACACACACACACACACACACACACACACACAGACACAGACACACACACACACACACACACACACACACACACCAGAGACACACTACACACACTACCCAATTGCTCTGTTAAGTAACCTAAATATATAGCAGGTAACAAGGAAATCCCTGGAATGGAGTATTAGCGGGACCTCCCACCAGGACTGTGCTCACTCCTAATTCCCGGATCACTTCACCAAACCAAGTCCTAGTGACACATCCTCCATCCAGGATTCTTCTGCTTGATCTGCTACCGTGTGGATCTATAATGTGTTTATATGTATTGTAACAGGATTAGCTCAGGGGTCGTCGTCTCCTCAAATAGACGATCACTTTTTGGAACAGCAATTCGAGTCCAGTCCAGCCAAGTGCGGTATAACCGGCCGCAACCAGTTTTATTAGTGGTTTAAGGAAAACAAAACAATACAAAATAAATTCCTGGCCGTCCGGCCATTACCTACAATGCAGGTATCTAACTAGAGAGAGCGCGGCCTACAGAGAGCGCGGCCTACAGAGAGCGCGGCCTACAGAGAGCGCGGCCTACAGAGAGCGCGGCCTACAGAGAGCGCGGCCTACAGAGAGCGCGGCCTACAGAGAGCGCGGCCCCAAACACCATACACAGCAGTTATAACTCACAGAGCTTTCCCAGGAGCAGAGAGAGCCGTATACCTGTGTGCCGTCTGCCCTTATATACACACTTCAGGAACCAAGGAATTAATGCCCAGACATCCCAAAACCTGAAGTGGCTGAATGGAGTAGAGACCCCCAACTCTGCTTACTCCAGCAGCCAGGCCTGACACCAGGGTTTAGGTAAAACCCTCCAGCAAGGAACACAGCTTTCCCAAGTGCTTTTAGAAGGTGCAGTATATGACAGGAACCTGGGAGAAATGTATACTCCTTCTACCACTTTGTCCCTGGTCCTGTCACAGTGTATATATTGTAAGCCGATGGCTGGTAAGGTATTGGAAGGGATGTACATGTCAGATTGCTCAGATGGGTGAGATGAGAGAAATCCAGAGAGTTTGTTTCTCAGCAGACAATTATGTTTGCTGAGCATTATATAAGTGCTGTGCACTGGGCTGGATTGTTATGGAATGGCGGGTAGGCTGGTAGAGGGACCTGCCATTCCCATCCGCTCCAGTCCTCACCTTGTGGACACTCCTGGAGAAACCCCGCTGACTGGGATCTCCTCGCTAGGGGATATAAGACGTCTGCTAGGAGAGCAGACTGTGGCAGAGCTTGGCTGGAAAGCCACAAAGAAAGTGGCTACTGCTGGAGACAATCCTGACTGTGTGAACGTGTTCCTATTCTAGGTGAGGTAACCTATTTCTGTTTAGTTACAGCCCAGACGGGCAGAGACTTATTTTTTTCGGTTTCTGTTATGTTGCATGTACTAAGGAGTGTTTAAGTGAATAAAACTCAATACTTGGGCTAATACCTTGGAGTCTGTGTCCATGTCAGCCCCCCCAGCACCTCAGATCCTGACAAATATATGTGTGTGTTTATGGATGTTTTTGGTTGTCATTATGATTTAAAAAGAGAAAAAACAGAAGTCTGACAATAAATGGCTTCAGCCAACCACTAACCATGAGCGGAGGAAAAGGATTCGTGTTATCAGTCATATTCTCTGAAAAAAGGCTAAAAAACAAAAAATCTGCCGGGGTATGGAAACTTCTTAGCACAACTGTATATAATGTATGTGTGTGTGTGTATATATATATGGGCCATAAGTATAGATACACCCAGATACTATTGTTTTTCTTGTGCAATTCTCCATGTGCTTGATGTGTCATATGACCCCCTTCCCATTGAAAAACGTAAAGTTAAATCCAAAATGGCGGCTTTGCAGATGGCCGCCATGGGCGTCACCCGGCCTCAAATGTTTCCCCCCCTCCCATGTACTAATATGCCACAAACAGTAAGGTGATATCAGCAACCACTTCCATTTTATCTGTGTGTATCCATACTTATGGCCCACCCTGTATATGTGTGTATGTGTGTATATATATATATATATACAGTACAGACCAAAAGTTTGGACACCTTCTCATTCCAAGAGTTTTCTGTATTTTCATGACTATAAAAATTGTAGATTCACACTGAAGGCATCAAAACTATGAATTAACACATGTGGAATTATATACTTACCAAAAAAGTGTGAAACAACTGAAAATATGTCTTATATTCTAGTTTCTTCAAAGTAGCCACCTTTTGCTTTGATTACTGCTTTGCACACTCTTGGCATTCTCTTGATGAGCTTCCAGAGGTAGTCACCTGAAATGGTTTTCACTTCACAGCTGTGCCCTGTCAGGTTTAATAAGTGGGATTTCTTGCCTTATAAATGGGGTTGGGACCATCAGTTGTGGTGTTCAGAAGTCAGGTGGATACACAGCTGATAGTCCTACTGAATGGAGTGTTAGAATTTGTATTATGGCAAGAAAAAAGCAGCTAAGTAAAGAAAAACGAGTGGCCATCATTACTTTAAGAAATGAAGGTCAGTCAGTGCGAAAAATTGGGAAAACTTTGAAAGTGTCCCCAAGTGCAGTGGCCAAAACCATCAAGCGCTACAAAGAAACTGGCTCACATGAGGACCGCCCCAGGAAAGGAAGACCAAGAGTCACCTCTGCTGCGGAGGATAAGTTCATCCGAGTCACCAGCCTCAGAAATCGCAGGTTAACAGCAGCTCAGATTAGAGAGCAGGTCAATGCCACACAGAGTTCTAGCAGCAGACACATCTCTACAACAACTGGTAAGAGGAGACTGTGTGCAGCAGGCCTTCATGGTAAAATAGCTGCTAGGAAACCACTGCTAAGGACAGGCAACAAGCACAAGAAGAACACAAGGAATGGACATTAGACCTGTGGAAATCTGGGCTTTGGTCTGAGGAGTCCAAATTTGAGATCTTTGGTTCCAACCACCGTGTCTTTGTGCGACGCAGAAAAGGTGAAGGAATGGACTCTACATGCCTGGTTCCCACCGTGACGCATGGAGGAGGAGGTGTGATGGTGTGGGGGGGCTTTGCTGGTGACACTGTTGGGGATTTATTCTGAACCAGCATGGTTACCACAGCATCTTGCAGCGGCATGCTATTCCATCCGGTTTGCGTTTAGTTGGACCAACAGGACAATGACCCCAAACACCTCCAGACTGTGTAAGGGCTATGTGACCAAGAAGGAGAGTGATGGGGTGCTACGCCAGATGACGTGGCCTCCACAGTCACCAGACCTGAACCCAATCCAGATGGTTTGGGGTGAGCTGGACCGCAGAGTGAAGGCAAAAGGGCCAACAAGTGCTAAGCATCTCTGGGAACTCCTTCAAGACTGTTGGAAGACCATTTCAGGTGACTACCTCTTGAAGCTCATCAAGAGAATGCCAAGAGTGTGCAAAGCAGTAATCAAAGCAAAAGGTGGCTACTTTGAAGAACCTAGAATATAAGACATATTTTCAGTTGTTTCACACTTTTTGGTAAGTATATAATTCCACATGTGGTAATTCATAGTTTTGATGCCTTCAGTGTGAATCTACAATTTTTATAGCCATGAAAATACAGAAAACTCTTGGAATGAGAAGGTGTGTCCAAACTTTTGGTCTGTACTGTATATGTGTGTGTGTGTGTGTGTGGTGTGTGTGTTATATATATATATATATATATATATATATATATATATATATATGTGTTTATGTGTAGACTCATCTGGACAACCCAAGAATATATTTTTCTTAAAAGGCAGACTTGCAGACCAGACTTCAGAATTTGCCTAAAAATATCCATTTCCTGTTTTGCACAATTTGCAGTTTCAAACCTGGAAGGTCCAAGCACCAAGCATGGCCTCTGGGGAGACGGGGCCGCTACTTCTGTCTGTCATATGTGAGGGAAGCTTCAGGTGTCCAGAGAGCGCCCCCTGCAGGAGACGTGCACAGCACACAATAGGTCACAATAGGTTCGCTACGTCTAGCCGGGCTACATGGTAAGGATTTGTCTAGAATCTTCTGTAGCTGTTGCCGGGTATCTGCCTCTGTTCTCTGCCATCACAATCTGTTGTATCTCTGGTTTTCTTTGTCATTCTTCTCCTTGGCGTTTCGGTACAATCCAGGTCACAGTTAATTTGTCATTATTATGCAGAATGCTAATGAGCAGCGGCCCCTACAATTCACTGTGACCCCGCAGAAAAGTCCCGCTATCAATTCTGTAAAAATTAATGAATCATGGCCAGAGACATTAACACCCGCAACCTGCAGCGAAACATTGTCATCCATTACAGGGATTGTATAGAGAGGGTGCAGAATGCACTGGCCTCAGCAGCATCGCTCGTCTGCATGTGTGGCAAATATTTTAGTTATTCAATGTGCTTCATAGAGAGAGGCAGGCGCAGATCAATACAGAAGGGGGGGGGGGGAGAAATGCCGGATGTCACAGAAAGGAGACACAATGTGTTAATAAAGTTATTACAGAATGTATTAATGACACAAGAACTGCCAGAAATCACAAGTTGTCGGAAGGTTTAGTTACACTTAAAGGTTGCTATGCGTACCAGTCAGACTTATTCTGGGTCGTCCAGCCAGTCAGGCTTGAGATGCCAATCACAGCTTTAGTTTAGTGTCCAATCCAGGGCTGAGGCGGTGACATTGTGAGCTGACACTTCCCTTGTTGCGGTGCCTGTGATTGCATTAGCTTTCTAGGCTCTGTCTTCTCTGGACTCGCCCCCAGTACCTTTCCCAGCTTTCTGCTCATCTCCTGGCTACTGATTTTGGCTTTCTCTCCTGGTTAACCCTTCTGTTTCTGATTTGGCTCTATCTGTGACCTCCTGGCCTCAGCCCTGGATTGCCCTCGGCTTGTGTATTTCTCTCTGGTCTGGTCCTAAGCCTGCAAGGACACCTACGTTATGGCACCTTGTTCTGGGGTTGCCACCTGGGTTCTGAGCAGCCACGTCCACCCTGCCTTGCATGGGCTTTGGTGAATACCTTGGGGGGAGCTTAGACTCTGTGAGCTACCTTGGGGGGTCATACGTAACTTATTTACTTGCTGTCGCTTACCTGCCGCATATTACGAAGTGCTTGAGCAGCAATTCCATTACCTTTGAGAATTTCCATAACAAATTTGACTTCTTCTAATGAACTTTTTTTGTTCTGTGTCTTCCGCTTTGCTGGTCTTTTTTTTCCCAGAATCCCCCGCCTTGGGATATGTGTGCGCTCGTCACTCCTCACCCACTCAGCGCTAATCCTGTCACGTTACGTGACGCTTCTGTTCTGTCTTCACAATCACCCGGCTGGATGAGGATAATTGAGCGCGGGGCCTGGCAGTAATTACGGCACAAACACCGCTCATCAGGATTTTTCCCTTCGTCTAATTATCCAGTTTTCATTTGATATGTTACATATTACAATCCGTCACCACCTACGTGGCGAGTGCACAGCGTGATCTGCTTAACAGTCTCCCCACAAAGGTGGATGATGGCTCGCATTTGTTTCTGGTTGTTCGCTGGTTATGTTCCCTCCTGAAAACAAGACTGGGAAATGTAACACTCGATAATTAATGCAGACCCCATCAGGATGAGATGTTATAATATCATGGTCACCACTATCAGCGCCGCTCCTACTTTCCATATCATGACTGTGCACATGGGCTGACTACAGCTCCACATAGAGCGGTATAGGGCACCATATGTACCTATCTACTGGACACTCATATATCTATGATATTATACTGAGACACACAAGTGCTGAACACTACAAAACACAGTACCATATGGCGGCATACAAAGTCTACCCTCCTTCCATAGCTTAAAGGGTTATCCAGGAATTGGAAGCCAGGGAGGTATAACAAAAAAATGGACACTGGTGGTGAACAACGAAGAACCGAGTATGCTTTATATCTTTATTGCACATCTCCTGGCCTCCACAGGTTGGTCCAATTCCTGGACTTCCCCTTTAAGATTCATCACAAAAAAGCCAGTAAAATAGTCAATTGTATAGGAGAAGACTGGCATAAAGGGACCTTGTGTGCTGCCATATACTGCTCCTACTACTTACATATACAGTACATGTTCAGTGCATCTCCTCTGTGGGTACCTACTGTATATCCAATGCAAGGACTCAGCGATGACCTCAGGTGCATGATATCACAGAAGAGCCAACACAGGTAGCAGAAGGTGGAGGTTGAATGTTTTCTTGTTTTTGTTTTTTCAACTTCCATAAACCCCCACCTATAATACTGTGAAGAGACCTCAAAGTATAACCATTTAACTTACTCATAGACATAACATTAGAGAGCTAGAAAATGGAAAAACTCATAGCAGCCCAAAGTGTTTTCTACACTATGATTTATATATATATATATATATATATATATATATATACACTATGTATTATAGATGCATAGTCCTAGGAGCCCTGACAGTATTATACACTATGTAATATATATAGTCCTAGGAGCCCTGACAGTGTCATACACTATGTATTATAGATATACAGTCCTAGGAGCCCTGACAGTGTCATACACTATGTATTATAGATATATAGTCCTAGGAGCCCTGACAGTGTCATACACTATGTATTATAGATATATAGTCCTAGGAGTCCTGACAGTGTCATACACTATGTATTATAGATATACAGTCCTAGGAGCCCTGACAGTGTCATACACTATGTAATATAGATATACAGTCCTAGGAGCCCTGACAGTGTCATACACTATGTATTATAGATATATAGTCCTAGGAGCCCTGACAGTGTCATACACTATGTATTATAGATATACAGTCCTAGGAGCCCTGACAGTGTCATACACTATGTATTATAGATACATAGTCCTAGGAGCCCCTGACGGTGTCATACACTATGTATTATAGATATATAGTCCTAGGAGCCCTGACAGTGTCATACACTATGTATTCAGCGAGGAGGAGCGATGATACAATACACAAAAATAAACAGGGGAATTAAAAGATAGAGAAAATACCGGCATAGGCTCGTAGTCCGTTTCTCTAGGCCACAGCAGAGTTTTGGGCCTAGGGCGCAAGCTTAAGCAAGTTGCATAAAACAATCCTTCTACATGCTGTCCAGAACTAGGCCCTCAAAGCATTCCTCAGTAGGGCAGGCCCTCTCATCTTCTCCCAGATCAGAGCTCCTTACTGCCTCTTTGCTGAATGACCCCAGAATCCAGGTCTGCCCACAGCATATGGCTAGTGCTCCACCCACCCCTTGCACCCAGGCAGCCCCCCTTCTCCCACCTTTGCAGAACCCTCGGAGAGAAGGGTGAAGTTAAGGCTTGCTATCCCCCATCCCATCTGGCCAGGGATAATAAAAGTGCCTGGCTATAGCAAGCCATCTCCAATGAACACACATAAAACCAGTGAAGCGTATCGTCCAGCAATGTGGACTCCACTAAAGCACCGCATTCCAAGTGGGGGAAGGACTGACCTAAGCAAGTAAAACACACTTCCAAGAAAGATATAAAACTGAGGGTCGGTTCATCACACTGCTATAATAATAGTATCTTATAATGCTGTAATAATAGTATCATAGTAGTATAATGTTGTACCGTGTTAGCCATTGAAAGTAGTGGAAGAGTGAAGAAATCAGGCGATACCTTTTAGAGGCTAACTGAGTATATTTATAAGTAAGCTTTCAGGAGTACTTGCTCCCTTCATCAGACATGGTGTGATACAAGAACTGAAAATTAACAGATTTTTATACACATGGTTTTCAAAGCATTTTAGAGTCCTTAAAAAAAATGCAATCTAAGTTATTTTACAACAGGTCAAAAAAACAGTCTGGAAACTTGTGGTGCGTGACGGAGGGATCAGTAATTCTTGCTGTTATCTGTTTGCTATCAGGAGGTGATTTGTGACCCTCACAGGTCATACATAGTGCGACATGAAGCTGGCATGAATATTAAGTCCAAATTGCAGAGTTTGAAATTTTTGCATAAATTTGTACTCCCATTCTTTTCTTTTCTCCTGCATTTTAAAATGTCCCATTAAAACCACAACCCGCAAATCTTCAATAGAGTGGTTTTCTCCGGAGAAATGTGCGGCCACTGAGAGATCGGTTCTGCTGTTATTAATGGTGGATCTGTGTGAGTTCATTCGTTAACTGAGTCTCTGCCCTGTTTCCCCCACATAGAGGCCTGTGGTGGGACATTGCACACACATTATGAGGTACACCACATTGGAAGACCTGCAGGAGAATGTCCCCCTAATTCTGTGCACCGGCTGTGACTGTGGGACAGGTACACTGTCAGCGGTGTGGATGTGTCTGCAAGTCATGCACCTGTTTTGTAGGCAAGGTGAGGCGCCATTTTCAGTTGGGGCCTTCAGGGCACTCCGGACGATAATGCGCCTCAGGTTTGGTGGTTGTCAAAAGGAAAGGAGAGGGGGGACTGGAAATATGTCCTTGAGTCTGTTGTCTCTATGTAGCACAGGTTGGAGCTCCTGGGCAATCCTTCGTAGGATCTCCAGCTGTGGGTTGTAGGTGACAACTAGGGGCACTCGGGCATCTTTCTGGGTCTCTCTATATGTGAGCAGACTGTCTCTGGTAATGGCTGCCGCTTTGTTTAATTGGTTGTCTGTTACTTTTGGTTTGTATCCCAATCTGAGAAATTTCATCCTCAGATCCAGGAGGTGCTTGTCCAGGTCTGCTTTGTCGGAGCAAATACGATTGTATGGTATAGCCTGGCTGTAGATTATAGATTGTCTTGTGTGCTTGGGGTGGAAGCTGTCGTTTCTCAGGTAGGCCGTTCTGTCTGTGGGTTTGTGGTATATTGATGTGAGTAGCCGGTGGTCTTTAATGTATATTGTGCTATCCAGAAAGTGAATTTCACTCCCTGAATAGCTAAGTTTAAGGTTGATGGTCGGGTGAAAGTCATTGAAGTCATTATGGAATTGAAGTAGGGCCTCCTCACCTGCAGTCCAGATGACAAGGATATCATCGATATAACGAAGGTAAATCATAGGTTTGGTGGTGCATGTTGACAAATATGCTCCTTCCATTTCTGCCATAAAGAGATTTGCATATTGGGGTGCACATCTGGTCCCCATTGAAGTTCCCATTCGCTGTAGATATAGATCCTCTCCAAAGGTAAAATGGTTGTGGCTAAGGATGAATTGTATGAGCTGCGTTACTGGTTCTGTTGGGAGGTTTTGTTTTGCCAGGTGTACCCGACATGCTGCAACTCCATCTTTGTGGGGAATGTTAGTATACAGGGATTCCACATCCATGGTGGCCAAAATGGTACCCTCAGGTAGTGGGCCCAGGGCATTCAGTTTGTTAAGAAGGTCAGTGGTGTCCTGGATATAGCTTGGAGTATCCCTAACAAGGGGTTTTAGGAGATTTTCCACCCAACCTGAGATGTTTTCTGTCAGTGTCCCAATGCCAGAAATGATAGGCCTCCCAGGGTTGCCATCTTTGTGTATCTTTGGGAGCATATAGAAGCAGCCCGGCCTGGGATCTTGTGGGATAAGTCCTTTTACCTGATTCTGGATCTGGACTGGAAACTCCTTGATCATATTCTTTAGTTCTTTCATATAGGCCTCTGTGGGATCACTTCCAAGTTTGGAGTAATGGATGGGATTTGACAGTTGCCTGTTTGCTTCCTGGATATAGTCTGAGGTGTTCATTATGACTATTGCGCCCCCTTTGTCAGCCGGTTTTATTATTATATCCTGATTTTCTTTCAGTGAAGTAATAGCCTTCTGTTCCTGCAGGGTTAGGTTATGCACCTGTTTCTTTTGTTTCTCTAGGATTTCTGATTTTACTTTGCTTCTGAAACAGTCAATATATTTATCCAGTGCTGCATTAGCTCCAGGGCGTGGGGTCCAGGTAGATTTTTTGGTAGGATTCCTTATGGGCTGTTCCATCTCAGAGTCGCTGCTGTATGGAGGGTCTTTGTCATAAAAATATTCCCTTAATCTCATTTTTCTGAAAAACTCCTCCATATCATTGCAGAGTTTGATATGGTCAGTGTGTGCCGAGGGGCAGAAGGAGAGACCTTTGGAGAGAACTGACATTTCGTGTTTGTTTGGCTCATAAGAGGAAAGATTCACCACACAGCTTTGCTGAGCTGGGCTGGTACTTGTGGTTGTAGTAACGAGGCCTTTTTGTCTCAGTCTGTGGAGCTTTTTCTTTTTGTTGTTAATAAGCATGTCCTGAAGTTTCTGGTAGTGTGTATATATATATATATATATATATATATATATGGAGTTTGGCCTTCATTTCCTCTGTGTCATTATCCAATGATGATTTCAGGGCCTGTATCTCCTCCTGTGTGTTCTTTTTTTGTTGTTATAGGAAACTTTTATCATATTGTTCCGCAGCCTTTCAGATGTCCGAATACATAGTTGCTCTGCATATCGGCTGTTGTAGGTGTGCCGGGTTGGGTTACGTAAATTGAAGCCTTTTGGGATGAGTCTCTCCTTTTTGCATTTTGTTAAGAAGATGTCGCTGTTGAGTTGTGCAAGTTTCTTAAGCCGGTTTTTATGTTCCATTCTTTTCCGGTACATTGTGGTATCTTCTAAGTTGATAGTAGTATAATGTTGTACCATGTTAGCCATTGAGAGTAGTGGAAGAGTGAAGAAATCAGGCGATACCTTTTAGAGGCTAACTGAGTATATTTATAAGTAAGCTTTCAGGAGTACTCGCTCCCTTCATCAGACATGGTGTGATACAAGAACTGAAAATTAACAGATTTTTATACACATGGTTTTCAAAGCATTTTAGAGTCCTTAAAAAAAATGCAATCAAGTAGAGAAGTTATTTTACAACAGGTCAAAAAAACAGTCTGGAAACTTGTGGTGCGTGACGGAGGGATCAGTAATTCTTGCTATTATCTGTTTGCTATCAGGAGGTGATTTGTGACCCTCACAGGTCATACATAGTGTGACATGAAGCTGGCATGAATATTAAGTCCAAATTGCAGAGTTTGAAATTTTTCCATAAACTTGTACTCTGATTCTTTCCTTTTTTCCTGCGTCTTAAAATGTCCCATTAAAACCACAACCCGCAAATCTTCAATAGAGCGGTCTTCTCCTGAGAAAAGTGCGGCCACTGGGAGATCTGTTCTGCTGTTATTAATGCTGGATCTGTGTGAGTTCATGCGCTGACTAAGTCTCTGCCCTGTTTCCCCCACATAGAGGCCTGTGGTGGGACATTGCACACACATTATGAGGTACACCACATTGGAAGACCTGCAGGAAAATGTCCCCCTAATTCTGTGCACCTGTTGTGACTGTGGGATAGGTACACTGTCAGCGGTGTGGATGTGCTTGCAGGTCATGCACCTGTTTTGCAGGCAAGGTGAGGCGCCATTTTCAGTTGGGGCCTTCAGGGCACTCCGGACGATAATGCGCCTCAGGTTTGGTGGTTGTCAAAAGGAAAGGAGACGGGGGACTGGAAATATGTCCTTGAGTCTGTTGTCCCTATGTAGCATAGGTTGGAGCTCCTTGGCAATCCTTCGTAGGATCTCCAGCTGTGGGTTGTAGGTGACAACTAGGGGCACTCGGGCTTCTTTCTGGGTCTCTCTATATGTGAGCAGACTGTCTCTGTTAATGGCTGCCGCTTTGTTTAATTGGTTGTCTGTCACTTTTGGTTTGTATCCCAATCGGAGAAATTTCGTCCTCAGATCCAGGAGGTGCTTGTCCAGGTCTGTTTTGTCGGAGCGAATACGATTGTATCGTACAGCCTGGCTGTAGATGATAGATTGTCTTGTGTGCTTGGGGTGGAAGCTGTCGTTTCTCAGGTAGGCCGTTCTGTCTGTGGGTTTGTGGTATATCGATGTGAGTAGCCGGTGGTCTTTTGACCTGTTGTAAATAACTTCTCTACTTAGATTGCATTTTGTTTTGGCCTTTTTTTTTAAGGACTCTAAAATGCTTTGAAGACCATGTGTATAAAAATCTGTGAAATTTCAGTTCTTGTATCACACCATGTCTGATGAAGGGAGCGAGCACTCCTGAAAGCTTACTTATAAATATACTCAGTTAGCCTCTAAAAGGTATCGCCTGATTTCTTCACTCTTCCTCTACTCTCAATGGCTAACACGGTACAACATTATACTACTATACACTATGTATTATAGATATATAGTCCTAGGAGCCCTGACAATGTCATACGCTATGTATTATAGATATATAGTCCTAGGAGCCCTGACAGTGTCATACACTATGTATTATAAATATAGTCCTAGGAGCCCTGACAGTGTCATACACTATGTATTATAGATATATAGTCCTAGGAGTCCTGACAGTGTCACACACTATGTATTATAGATATACAGTATGGTCCCAGGAGCCCTGACAGTGTCATACACTATGTATTATAGATATATAGTCCTAGGAGACCTGACAGTGTCATACACTATGTATTATAGATATACAGTATGGTCCTAGGAGCCCTGACAGTGTCATACACTATGTTTATAGATATAGTCCTAGGAGCCCTGACAGTGTAATACACTATGTATTATAGATATATAGTCCAAGGAGCCCCGACAGGGTCATATACTATGTAGTTAAGCCCGGGAGCCCTGACAGTGTCATCACTTGTATTTATATATAATATGTATTGTAGGCCGCGCCTTCCCATATATAGTCCTAGGAAGTCCTGACAGTGTCATACACTATGTATTATAGATATATAGTCCTAGGAGCCCTGACAGTGTCATACAATATGTATTGTAGATATATAGTCCTAGGAGCCCTGACAGTGTCATACAATATGTATTATAGATATACAGTATGGTCCTAGGAGCCCTGACAGTGTCATACGCTATGTATTATAGATATATAGTCCTAGGAGCCCTGACAGTATCATATACTATGTTTTATAGATATATAGTCCTGGGAGCCCTGACAGTGTCATACACTATGTAATATAGATATATAGTCCTAGGAGTCCTGACAGTGTCATACACTATGTATTATAGATATACAGTATGGTCCTAGGAGCCCTGACAGTATAATACACTATGTATTTTAGATATATAGTCCTAGGAGTCCTGACAGTGTCGTGATACACTATGTATTATAGATATATAGTCCAAGATAGAAAAGCCCTGACAGTGTCATACACTATGTATTATAGATATATAGTTCTAGGAGCCCTGACAGTGTCATACACTATGTATTATAGATATGCACTCCGAGGACCCCTTACAGTGTCATACACTATGTATTATAGATATATAGTCCTAGGAGCCCTGACAGTGTCATACAATATGTATTGTAGATATATAGTCCTAGGAGCCCTGACAGTGTCATACACTATGTATTATAGATATACAGTATGGTCCTAGGAGCCCTGACAGTGTCATACGCTATGTATTATAGATATATAGTCCTAGGAGTCCTGACAGTGTCATACACTATGTATTATAGATATATAGTCCTAGGACCCCTTACAGTGTCATATACTATGTATTATAGATATATAGTCCTAGGAGCCCTGACAGTGTCATACACTATGTATTATAGATATATAGTCCTAGGAGCCCTGACAGTGTCAAACACTATGTATTATAGATATACAGTATGGTCCGAGGAGCCCTGAAAGTGTCATACACTATGTATTTTAGCTATAAAGTCCTAGGAGCCCTGACAGTGTCATATACTATGTTTTATAGCTATATATCCCTGGGAGCCCTGACAGTGTCATACACTAGGTATTATATATATATAGCCATAGGAGCCCTGACAGTATCATACACTATGTATTTTAGATATATAGTCCTAGGAGCCCTAACAGTATCATGCACTATGTATTATAGCTATATAGTCCTAGGAGCCCTTACAGTGTCATACACTATGTATTATAGATATATAGTCCTAGGAGCCCTGACAGTGTCATACGCTATGTATTATAGATATATAGTCCTAGGTGCCCTGACAGTGTCATACACTATGTATTATAGATATATAGTCCTAGGAGCCTTGACAGTGTCATACACTATGTATTATAGATATATAGTCCTAGGAGCCCTGACAATGTCATACACTGTGTATTATAAGATATATAGTCCTAGGAGCCCTGACAGTGTCATACACTATGTATTATAGATATATAGTCCTAGGAGCCCTGACAATGTCATACACTATGTATTATAGATATATAGTTCTAGGAGCCCTGACAGTGTCCTACACTATGTATTATAGATATAGTCCTAGGAGCCCTGACAGTGTCATGCTCTATGTATTATAGATATATAGTCCTAGGAGCCCTGACAGTGTCATACACTATGTATTTAGTATTATAGCCATATACAGTGATGGTCCTAGGAGCCCTGACAATGTCATACACTGTGTATTATAGATATATAGTTCTAGGAGCCCTGACAGTGTCCTACACTATGTATTATAGATATATAGTCCTAGGAGCCCTGACAGTGTCATGCTCTATGTATTATAGATATATAGTCCTAGGAGCCCTGACGTGTCATACACTATGAATTATAGATATATAGTCCTAGGAGGCCTGACAGTGTCATACACTATGTATTATAGATATATAGTATGGTCCTGGGAGCCCTGACTGTGTCATACACTATGTATTATAGATATATAGTCTAGGAGTCCTGACAGTGTCATACACTATGTAGTATAGATATATAGTCCTAGGAGCCCTGACAGTGTCATACGCTATGTATTATAGATATATAGTCCTAGGAGTCCTGACAGTGTCATACACTATGTATTATAGATATGCACTCCGAGGACCCCTTACAGTGTCATACACTATGTATTATAGATATATAGTCCTAGGAGCCCTGACAGTGTCATACACTATGTATTATAGATATATAGTCCTAGGAGCCCTGACAGTGTCATACACTATGTATTATAGATATACAGTATGGTCCGAGGAGCCCTGACAGTGTCATACACTATGTATTATAGATATAAAGTCCTAGGAGCCCTGACAGTGTCATATACTATGTTTTATAGATATATATCCCTGGGAGCCCTGACAGTGTCATACACTAGGTAATATATATATATAGTCCTAGGAGCCTGACAGTGCATACCTATGTATATAGATATACAGTAGGCCTAGGAGCCCTGACAGTATCATACACTATGTATTTTAGCTATATAGTCCTAGGAGCCCTAACAGTATCATGCACTATGTATTATAGCTATATAGTCCTAGGAGCCCTGACAGTGTCATACACTATGTATTATAGATATATAGTCCTAGGAGCCCTGACAGTGTCATACGCTATGTATTATAGATATATAGTCCTAGGTGCCCTGACAGTGTCATACACTATGTATAGATATATATCCCGGGAGCCCGCAGGCATATACTAGGTTCCTAGGAGTCTTGACAGTGTCATGCACTATGTATTATAGATATATAGTCCTAGGAGCCCTGACAATGTCATACACTGTGTATTATAGATATATAGTCCTAGGAGCCCTGACAGTGTCATACACTATGTATTATAGATATATAGTCCTAGGAGCCCTGACAATGTCATACACTGTGTATTATAGATATATAGTTCTAGGAGCCCTGACAGTGTCCTACACTATGTATTATAGAATATAGTCCTAGGAGCCCTGACAGTGTCATGCTCTATGTATTATAGATATATAGTCCTAGGAGCCCTGACAGTGTCATACACTATGTATTATAGATATACAGTATGGTCCTAGGAGCCCTGACAATGTCATACACTGTGTATTATAGATATATAGTTCTAGGAGCCCTGACAGTGTCCTACACTATGTATTATAGATATAGTCCTAGGAGCCCTGACAGTGTCATGCTCTATGTATTATAGATATATAGTCCTAGGAGCCCTGACTGTCATACACTATGAATTATAGATATATAGTCCTAGGAGGCCTGACAGTGTCATACACTATGTATTATAGATATATAGTATGGTCCTGGGAGCACCTGACTGTGTCATACACTATGTATTATAGATATACAGTCTAGGAGTCCTGACAGTGTCATACACTATGTAGTATAGATATATAGTCCTAGGAGTCCTGACAGTGTCATACACTATGTATTATAGATATACAGTCCTAGGAGTCCTGACAGTGTCATACACTATGTAGTATAGATATATAGTCCTAGGAGTCCTGACAGTGTCATACACTATGTATTATAGATATATAGTCCTAGGAGCCCTGACAGTGTCATACACTATGTAGTATAGATATATAGTCCTAGGAGTCCTGACAGTGTCATACACTATGTATTATAGATATACAGTATGGTCCTAGGAGTCCTGACAGTGTCATACACTATGTAGTATAGACAGTATATAGTCCTAGGAACCCTTACAGTGTCATACACTATGTATTGTAGATATATAGTCCTAGGAGCCCTAACAGTGTCATGCACTATGTATTATAGCTATATAGTCCTAGGAGACCTGACAGTATCGGGGGGGCCGGGGATATGCTATGTATTATAGTATATAGTCCTAGGAGCCCTGACAGGATCATACACTATGTATTATAGATATATAGTCCTAGGAGTCCTGACAGTGTCATACACTACGTATTATAGATATATAGTCCTAGGAGCCCTGACAGTGTCATACACTGGGCATATACTATGTTTTATAGATATATAGTCCTAGGAGCCCTGACAGTGTCATACACTATGTATTATAGATATACAGTATGGTCCTAGGAGCCCTGACAGTCTCATACACTATCGTATTATCAGTTTCAGCCGCGGGCCCCCCCCGGGGGGCCCCCCCCCCCCCCCCAATATAGTCCTAGGAACCCTTGCAGTGTCATACACTATTTATTATAGATATATAGTCCTAGGAGCCCTGACAGTGTCATACACTATGTATTATAGATATACAGTCCTAGGAGTCCTGACAGTGTCATGCGCTATGTATTATAGATATATAGTTCTATGAGACCTGACATTGTCATACACTATAATAATAATAATAATAGTCCTTTAATAGTCCCACAATGGGGAAATTCAGTGTGTTACAGCAGCAAAGATAAGATAAGCAGATACAAATACAAATACAACATGTACAGGAATGTTCCAAGGTGAGAGGAATTACATTAATAGCAGACAGACAGATAGGACGTAACGGGGGGCGGGGATTTAACAGGCAGAGAGATATTTCAGTTCTCTGTGTGTAATGATCTCCGCTTAGGTCGGTGTTGGTTGTACAGCCTAACCGCAGTGGGGAGGAAAGACTTCCAATAGCGCTCCTTCTCACACCTAGGGTGGAGCAGTCGGTCACTGACTAGGAGCCCTGACAGTGTCATACGCTATGTATTATAGATATATAGTCCTAGGAGTCCTGACAGTGTCATACACTGTGTATTATAGATATATAGTCCTAGGATCCCTGACAGTGTCATACACTATGTATTGTAGATATATAGTCCTAGGAGCCCTGACAGTGTCATACACTATGTATTATAGATATACAGTCCTAGGAGTCCTGACAGTGTCATGCGCTATGTATTATAGATATATAGTTCTATGAGACCTGACATTGTCATACACTAAATAATAATAATAATAATAATAGTCCTTTAACAGTCCCACAATGGGGAAATTCAGTGTGTTACAGCAGCAAAGATAAGATAAGATAAGCAGATACAAATACAAATACAAATACAACATGTACAGGAATGTTCCAAGGTGAGAGGCATTACATTAATAGCAGACAGACAGATAGGACGTAGCAGGGGGGGGGGGTGGGATATAACAGGCAGAGATATATTTCAGTTCTCTGTGTGTAATGATCTCCGCTTAGGTCGGTGTTGGTTGTATAGCCTAACCGCGGTGGGGAGGAAAGACTTCCGATAGCGCTCCTTCTCACACCTAGGGTGGAGCAGTCGGTCACTGACTAGGAGCCCTGACAGTGTCATACACTATGTATTGTAGATATATAGTCCTAGGAGCCCTGACAGTGTCATACACTATGTATTATAGATATATAGCCCTAGGAGCCATGACAGTATCATACACTATGTTTTGTAGATATATAGTCCTAGGAGCCCTGACAGTGTCATACACTATGTATTGTAGATATATAGTCCTAGGAGCCCTAACAGTGTCATACACTATGTATTATAGATATATAGTATGGTCCTGGGAGCCCTGACAGTGTCATACACTATGTAGTATAGATATACAGTCCTAGGAGTACTGGCAGTGTCATATACTATGTATTATAGATATACAGTATGGTCCTAGGAGCCCTGACAGTGTCATACACTATGTATTATAGATATAGTCCTAGGAGCCCTGACAGTGTCATACACTATGTATTATAGATATATAGTCCTAGGAGCCCTAACAGTGTCATGCACTATGTATTATGGCTATATAGTCCTAGGAGCCCTGACAGTGTTGTACGCTATGTATTATAGATATATAGTCCTAGGAGCCCTGACAGTGTCATACACTATGTATTATAGATATATAGTCCTAGGAGTGCTGACAGTGTCATACACTATGTATTATAGATATATAGTCCTAGGAGCCCTGACAGTGTCATACACTATGTATTGTAGATATATAGTCCTAGGAGCCCTGACAGCGTCATACACTATGTATTATAGATATACAGTATGGTCCTAGGAGTCCTGACAGTGTCATACACTATGTATTATAGGTATATAGTCCTAGGAGCCCTGACAGTGTCATACACTATGTATTATAGATATATAGTCCTAGGAGCCCTGACAGTGTCATACACTATGTATTATAGATATATAGTCCTAGGAGCCCTGACAGTGTCATACACTATGTATTATAGATATATAGTCCTAGGAGCCCTGACAGTGTCATACACTATGTATTATAGGTATATAGTCCTAGGAGCCCTGACAGTATCATACACTATGTATTATATATATATATAGCCCTAGGAGTCCTGACAGTGTCATACACTATGTATTATAGATATATGGTCCTAGGAGCCCTGACAGTCTTATACACTATGTTTTATAGATATATAGTCCTAGGAGTCCTTAAAGTGTCATACTCTATGTATTATAGATATATAGTTAGTTATAGTAAGTGACTGATGTAATTATTAATCCGGGGGTTTCACCATATGAAGCAAATAATAATAATAATAATAAGAAGTCATATTTTTTGGGTGGAGAGACACCTTCTGATCCCCCATGTATACTTAATGGTACCTGCTGCACCCCCATATATGCTTAGGGGCACCAGTAAAAGGAAAGCCCTTAATGTATAGAATACAAGACCAGTCTAATCTGCTTTCCAGCCCCTCCGGGGCTCTCCCTGGGCTTATCCGTCCACATCGAATATAATTCTATTGTAGCATATTTCCATATATTTCTTCTGCTGTGTTATAAAACTTGACGTGTGAATTAAATTAACCTCTGATTATCGATGTAATTCACTAAATCTTACGTACTCTAATAGGCAAATCTGCAAAAAGATCGAACACAAAAAGTATAATAATAAACGTAAATAATCAATAGAATGATCATATTTTCCTTCTCTGGTCCGGCATGAATACTTGCCCTCCAGTTACCCCTTGGCCATAGTGACGGGTCGGTAGGGGGCACAGGGGCTTTATACTGAATGGTGGCGTGGGGGAAATGATAGTGTGTGTATAAGGGTTACTTGAGGTTATTGACTGTTTGGGGCAAACAATCCATCCAAGTGCAGAGACTGCTGTGACCCTGTGCAGGGAACTAATAGAGGTCAATGACTGCTAAATAGGACTGCATGATGTTAATGGGAAAGAGATCGGGAACTGGGGATGTTTATTTCTTTAGGATATCTCAGTGGGTCGGAGCAAGAAATTTGTCTTTACTCCAGACTACGCTTGTACTTGTACATCTACGTCTGATCAAGGGTCAATCCCAAAACGTTGCTGTAATTTATGGATTTGTCTCAGCATATTAAGCTCCATACAGAGATGTCAGTAAATAAGATGATGTCAGTAACTCTTCAGCTTCAGTAAGGAGTACACAGAACAGATTGACAGACGGCGACTCCTGCCACAACTCAGTCATTTATTGCTGCACTGCAGAGACCTGAAACAAATTTGACAGAAAATCTGTAATAATATTAGAACAGAAACATCAGCGACCAAGAGTTTAGAGACAAATTTATTCCTTGGTACTCAGAGTGTAATAACCTGGAGGGGAGAAACTTTACTATAAGTCAAGCTCCACCTGTTGGGGCCAACATTATGTACCAAGTGATTCCCATATATACCGTTATAAGACTCAGAACACAAAATGTACTGCCCAGACTGCAACATTCTATCTGCCTGAAGCCACCACTAGGTGGAGCTCACTACATACAGATTATACAGTCACTACTAGAGGGAGCTAACTACATACTAGATTATACAGTCACCACTAGAGGGAGCTCACTACATACCTAGTTATACAGTCACCACTAGAGGGAGCTCACTACATACAGATTATACAGTCACTACTAGAGGGAGCTCACTACATACAGATTATACAGTCACCACTAGAGGGAGCTCACTACATACAGATTATACAGTCACCACTAGAGGGAGCTCACTACATACCTAGTTATACAGTCACCACTAGAGGGAGCTCACTACATACCTAGTTATACAGTCACCACTAGGGGGAGCTCACTACGTACAGATTATACAGTCACCACTAGAGGGAGCTCAATACATACAGATTATACAGTCATCACTAGAGGGAGCACACTACATACAGATTATACAGTCACCACCAGGGGGAGCTCACTACATACAGATTATACAGTCACCACTAGGAGGAGCTCACTACATACAGATTATACAGTCACCACTAGGAGGAGCTCACTACATACAGATTACACAGTCACCACTAGAGGGAGCTCACTACATACAGATTATACAGTCATCACTAGGAGGAGCTCACTACATACAGATTACACAGTCACCACTAGAGGGAGCTCACTACATACAGATTATACAGTCACCACTAGGAGGAGCTCACTACATACAGATTATACAGTCACCACTAGGGAGAGCTCACTACATACAGATTATACAGTCACCACTAGGGGGAGCTCACTACATACAGATTATACAGTCACAACTAGGAGGAGCTCACTACATACAGATTATACAGTCACCACTAGAGGGAGCACACTACATACAGATTATACAGTCACCACTAGAGGGAGCTCACTACATACAGATTATACATACAGTCACCACTAGGGGGAGCTCACTACATACAGATTATACAGTCACCACTAGAGGGAGCACACTACATACAGATTATACAGTCACCACTAGAGGGAGCTCACTACATACAGATTATACAGTCACCACTAGAGGGAGCTCACTACATACAGATTATACATACAGTCACCACTAGAGGGAGCTCATTACATACAGATTATACAGTCACCACTAGGAGGAGCTCACTACATACAGATTATACAGTCACCACTGGGGGGAGCTCACTACATACAGATTATACAGTCACCACTAGGAGGAGCTCACTACATACAGATTATACAGTCATCACTAGAGGGAGCACACTACATACAGATTATACAGTCACCACCCGGGGGAGCTCACTACATACAGATTATACAGTCACCAGTAGGAGGAGCTCACTACATACAGATTATACAGTCACCACTAGGGAGAGCTCACTACATACAGATTATACAGTCACCACTAGGAGGAGCTCACTACATACAGATTATACAGTCACCACTAGGAGGGAGCTCATTACATACAGATTATACAGTCACCACTAGGAGGAGCTCACTACATACAGATTATACAGTCACCACTGGGAGGAGCTCACTACATACAGATTATACAGTCACCACTAGAGGGAGATCATTACATACAGATTATACAGTCACCAATAGGAGGAGCTCACTACATACAGATTATACAGTCACCACTGGGGGGAGCTCACTACATACAGATTATACAGTCACCACTACAGTCCTCACTTCGTCTTGTCTGTCTCTGTCTGGCCTGACTCTGTTCTCTCTTTACCCTTCCTGTCTCTGTCCTGCCTGTCTGTTTTGTCTGTCTCTGTTCTCACTTTCTCCTGCCTGTCTCTGTCTTCCCTCTCTAATTCTTTAGGAGTTAGAGAGTCATCTCTATGTCTCAGCTACCATTGATATAACTGAATAGAGATGCATTCACACCTCCAGATTCATCCCCTCTTCACAAGTAGCAGCGCCCTCACCAGGCAGGACTGGGTTCAGAAGACTGGTGAGCACCCTAGCAGTAGGGCCCCTCAGCTCTCAGAGATTTGTGGCCTACCCCCTATGTCTGTCGTGCCCTCTGATGGATTTCATGACATTACATATGTTTTATATGATAGTAATTTCAGAGAATATTCCATGCTCCATCTTCTGTCTGTGCGGGGATACAGGGGCGAGCTCACACTATACACATGGACTAATCTCACATCTCATGCAGATTATTATACCGCCATCATTATCAGCAATTTTTTTTTCATTGCTCCTTTGTATTGTTTGCCAAATGTATCTGAGCTGGCGGTAATTTACATTATTGCACCATTAATCTTGCATGGAGCCTTTGGGTTTTCTACATAATGATACAATCCAAGTCTATTAAGCCTTGGCTCATCAGACCGTGCGAGCCCCGGGTCATTCTACCCCCCCGCCAGCCCCACAGAAGAGAAGAAACACATCTACCACCAAAGACAAGACAAATGGTGGCAACGCCAAGACTGAACCATTACAGGAGGAAGAAGGCAAAGACTGCTCGTATAGTACTGTACAAGTAATGACATTAGTCACACACAACAATGTATAATAATACACAATATATAGTCACACACAACAATGTACAATAATACCCAATATATAGTAAAACACAACAATGTACAATAATACCCAATATATAGTAATACACAATGCACAATAATACCATATAAATATAGTAATATACAACAATGCACAATAATACACAATATATAGTAATCCACAACAATGTACAATAATACCCAATATATAGTAATACATAACAATGTACAATAATACACAATATATAGTAATACACAACAATGCACAATAATACACAATATATAATAATACACAACAATGTACAATAATACCCAATATATAGTCACACACAACAATGTACAATAATACCCAATATATAGTCATACACAACAATGTACAATAATACCCAATATATGGTAATACACAACAATGCACAATAATACACAATATATAGTAATACACAACAATGCACAATAATAAACAATAAATAGTAATACACAACAATGCACAATAATAAACAAAAAAACAAAACAAACAAAAACAAAAAAAACACAACAAACAAAAACCAAAAAAAAACACAACAAACAAAAACAATATATAGTAATACACAACAATGCACAGTAATACCATATAAATATAGTAATACAGAACAATGCACAATAATACAGAATATATAGTAATACACAACAATGCACAATAAAACACAATATATAGTAATACACAATGATGTACAATAATACACAATATATTGTAATACACAACATTGCACAATAACAAACAATATATAGTAATACACAACAATGCACAATAATAAACAATATATAGAAATACACAACAATGTACAATAATACACAATATATAGTAATACACAACAATGCACAATAATACCATATTAATATAGTAATACAGAACAATGCACATTAATACACAATTTATAGTAATACACAATGGACAAGAACACAAAAAAAAACAAAAAAAAAAAAAAAAAAAAATGTACAATGATACACAATATATAGTAATACACAACAATGCACAATAATACCATATTAATATAGTAATACAGAACAATGCACATTAATACACAATATATAGCAATACACAACAATGTACAATGATACACAATATATAGTAATACACAACAATGCATAATAATACACAAAATATAGTAATACACAACAATGTACAATAATACACAATATGTAGTAATACAAAACAATGCACAATAAAACACAATATATAGCAATACACAACAATGTACAATAATACACAATATATAGTAATACACAACAATGTACAATAATACACAATAAATAGTAATACACAACAATACTCAATAATACACAATATATAGTAATACACAACCAAGCACAATAAAACACAATATACTGTAATACACAACAATGCACAATAATACAATATATATAGTAATACACATGAATGCACAATAATATTATATATATAGTTATATACAACAATGCACAATAATACAATATATATTGTAATACACAACAATTCACAATAATACCATATAAATATAGTAAAACACAACAATGCACAATAATACACAATATACAGTAAAACACAACAATTTATATTAATACACAATATATATTAATACACAACAATGCACAATAATACCATATACATATAGTAATACACAACAATGTACAATAGTACACAATATATAGTAATATACAACAATGTAAAATAATAGACAATATATAGTTATACACAACTATGCACAATAATACACAATATATAGTAATACAAAACTATGCACAATAATACACAATACATTGTAATACACAACATTGCACAATAACACATAATATATAGTAATACACAACAATGTACAATAATACACAATATATACTAATACACAACAATGCACAATACACTATGTAGTTATACACAACAATGAACAATTATAAAATATATATAGTAATACACATCAATGCACAATAATACAAAATATATAGTCATACACAACAATGTTCAATAATACACAATATATAGTAATACACAACAATGTACAATAATGCACAATATATAGTAATACACAACAATGCACAATAATACACAATATGTAGTAATACAAAACAATGCACAATAAACAATATATTGTAATACACAACATTGCACAATAGCACACAATATAAAGTAATACACAACAATGTACAATAATACACAATATATACTAATACACAACAATGCACAATAATACACAATATATAGTTATACACAACAATGAACAATAATAAAATATATATAGTAATATACATCAATGCACAATAATACAAAATATATAGTAATACACAACAATGTTCAATAATACACAATATATAGTAATACAAAACAATGCAAAATAATACAAAATATATAGTAATACACAACAATGTTCAATAATACACAATATATAGTAATACTCAACCATGCAAAATAATACAAAATATACTGAAATAAAAAACAATGCACAAAAATATATATATATATATAGTTATACACAACAATGCACAATAATACAATATATATAGTAATACACAACAATGCACAATAATACACAATATGTAGTAATACAAAACAATGCACAATACACAATATATTGTAATACACAACATTGCACAATAACACACAATATATAGTAATACACAACAATGTACAATAATACACAATATATACTAATACACAACAATGCACAATAATACACAATATATAGTTATACACAACAATGAACAATAATAAAATATATATAGTAATACACATCAATGCACAATAATACAAAATATATAGTAATACACAACAATGTTCAATAATACACAATATATAGTAATACAAAACAATGCAAAATAATACAAAATATATAGTAATACACAACAATGTTCAATAATACACAATATATAGTAATACTCAACCATGCAAAATAATATAAAATATACTGAAATAAAAAACAATGCACAAAAATATTATATATATATATATAGTTATACACAACAATGCACAATAATACACAATATATAGTAACACACAACAATGCTCAATAATACACAATATATAGTAAAACACAAACATGCACTATAATACACAATATACTGAAATACACAACAATGCACAATAACACCATATATACAGTAATACACAACAATGTACAATAATACACAATATATAGTAATACACAACAATGTACAATAATACACAATATATAGTAATACATAACAATGTACAATAATACACAATATATAGTAATACACAACAATGTACAATAATAAACAATATATAGTAATACACAACAATACACAATATATAGTTATACACAACAATGTACGATAATACACAATATATAGTATTACACAACCATGCACAATAATACACAATATATAAAAATACACAACAATGCACAATAATATTATATATATAGCTATTCACAACAATGCACAATTATACAATTTATAAGAATACCAACAATGCAAAATAAACACAAATAAGTAAACAAAAAGACAAAAACCATATATAGTAATATTCAACAATGTACAATAATGCACAATATATAGTAATACACAACATTGCACAATAATACACAATATATAGTAATACACAACAATGCACAATAATACACAACGTATAGTAATACACAACAAGACAATACACATATAGTATACACAACAATGCACAATAAAACACAATATATAGTAATACACAACAATGTGAATCAATACACAATATATAATAATACACATCAATGCACAATAATACACAATGTATAGTAATAGACAACAATGCACAAGAATACACAATGTATAGTAATACACAGCAATGTACAATAATACCATATATATATAGTAATACACAACAATGTACAATAATACACAATATATAGTAATACACAACAATGTACAATAATACACAACGTATAGTAATACACAACAATGCACAATAATACACAATATACAGTAATACACAGCAATGCACAATAATTCCATATAAGTATATGAAAAAGTTTGGGCACCCCTATTAATCTTAATCATTTTTAGTTCTAAATATTTGGGTGTTTGCAACAGCCATTTCAATTTGATATATCTAATAACTGATGGACACAGTAATATTTCAGGATTGAAATGAGGTTTATTGTACTAACAGAAAATGTGCAATATGCATTAAACCAAAATTTGACCGGTGCAAAAATTTGGGTACCCTTATCATTTTATTGATTTGAATACTCCTAACTACTTTTTCTGGACTTACTGAAGCACAAAATTTGTTTTGTAACCTCACTGAGCTTTGAACTTCATAGCCAGGTGTATCCAATCATGAGAAAAGGTATTTAAGGTGGCAATGCCAGTTGTTCTCCTATTTGAAACTCCTCTGAAGAGTGGCATCATGGGCTCCTCAAAACAACTCTCAAATGATCTGAAAACAAAGATTGTTCAACATAGTTGTTCAGGGGAAGGATACAAAAAGTTGTCTCAGAGATTTAACCTGTCAGTTTCCACTGTGAGGAACATAGTAAGGAAATGGAAGACCACAGGGACAGTTCTTGTTAAGCCCAGAAGTGGCAGGCCAAGAAAAATATCAGAAAGGCAGAGAAGAAGAATGGTGAGAACAGTCAAGGACAATCCACAGACCACCTCCAAAGAGCTGCAGCATCATCTTGCTGAAGATGGTGTCACTATGCATCGGTCAACAATACAGCACACTTTGCACAAGGAGAACTATATAGCTTAAAGCACGCCACAAACAGAGTCGCCTGAGGTATGCAAAAGCACATTTGGACAAGCCAGCTTCATTTTGGAAAAAGCCCTGGGGACTATGAAACAAAGATTGAGTTGTTTGGTCATACAAAAAGGCGTTATGCATGGCGTCAAAAAAACACAGCATCCCAAGAAAAACACTTGCTACCCACTGTAAAATTTGGTGGAGGTTCATCATGCTTTGGGGCTGTGTGGCCAATGCCGGCACCGGGAATCTTGTTAAAGTTGAGGGTCGCATGATTCAACTCAGTATCAGCAGATTCTTGAGAATAATGTACAAGAATCAGTGACGAAAAACGCCGGATGGATATTTCAGCAAGACAATGATCCAAATCTACTCAGGCATTCATGCAGAGGAACAATTACAATGTTCTGGAATGCCATCCCAGTCCCCATATGAATATCATTGAACACTCCATCTCCGACCATCAAACTTAACTGAACTGGAATTGTTTTGTAAAGAGGAATGGTCAAAATACCTTCATCCAGGATCCAGGAACTGATTAAAAGCTACAGGAAGCGACTAGAGGCTGTTATTTTTGCAAAAGGAGGATCTACTAAATATTAATGTCACTTTTCTGTTGAGGTGCCCATACTTTTGCACTGGTCAAATTTTGGTTTAATGCATATTGCACATTTTCTGTTAGTACAATAAACCTCATTTCAATCCTGAAATATTACTATGTCCATCAGTTATTAGATATATCAAATTGAAATGGCTGTTGCAAACACCCAAATATTTAGAACTAAAAATGATTAAGATTAATAGGGGTGCCCAAACTTTTTCATATGACTTATATAGTAATACACATCAATGCACAATAATATTATATATATATAGTTATACACAACAATGCACAATAATACACACTATATTGTAATATAAAACAATGCACAATAATGCCATCTATATAGTAATACACAACAATGCACAATAATACACAATATATAGTAATACACAACAATGCACAATAAAACACAATATATAGTAATACACAACAATGTACAATAATACACAATATATAGTAATACACAACAATGCACAATAATACACAAAATATAGTAATACACAACAATGTACAATAACACACAATATATAGTAATACAGAACAATGCAAAATAATACACAATATATTGTAATACACAACATTACACAATAACACACAATATATAGTAATACACAACAATGCACAATAATACACAATATATAGTAATACACAACAATGTTCAATAATAAACAATATATAGTAATACAGAACAATGCACAATAATAAACAATATACTGAAATAAACAACAATGTACACAAATATTATATATATATATATATATATATATATATATATATATATATATATATATACACAACAATGCACAATAATACACAATATACAGTAATACACAACAATGCACAATAATACAATATATATAGTAATACACAACAATGCACAATAATACAATATATATAGTAATACACAACAATGCACAATAATACACAATATATAGTAATACACAACTATGCACAATAATACACAATATATAGTAATACAGAACAATGCACAATAATACACAATATATAGTAATACACAACAATGTACAATAATACACAATATATTGTAATACACAAAAATGCACAATAATACCATATATATAGTAATACTTAACAATGTACAATAATACCATATATATATTAATACACAATGATGTACAATAATACACAATATATAGCAATACACATCAATGCACAATAATACCATATATATAAAGTAATACTCAACAATGAACAATAATACTTATATATATATATATATAGTAATACACAACAATCCACAATAATACCTCATATATAGTAATACACAACAATGCACAATAATACACAATATATAGTAATACACAACAATGCACAATAATACTATATATATATATATATATATATATATATATATATATGTAATACACAACAATGCACAATAATATTATATATATAGTAATACACAACAATGCACAATAATACACAATATATAGTAATACACAACAATGCACAATAATACACAATATATAGTAATACACAACAATGCACAATAAAACACAATATATAGTAATACACAACAATGTACAATAATACACAATATATAGTAATACACAACAATGCACAATAATACACAAAATATAGTAATACACAACAATGTACAATAATACACAATATGTAGTAATACAAAACAATGCACAATAATACACAATGTATAGTAATACACAACAATACTCAATAATACACAATATATAGTAATACACAACTATGCACAATAATACACAAAATATAGTAATACACAACAATGTACAATAATACACAATAAATAGTAATACACAACTATGCACAATAATACACAATGTATAGTAATACACAACAATACTCAATAATACACAATATATAGTAATACACAACCATGCACAATAAAACACAATATACTGTAATACACAACAATGCACTATAATACAATATATATAGTAATACACATGAATGCACAATAATATTATATATATAGTAATACAGAACAATGCACAATAACACCATATATACAGTAATACACAACAATGTACAATAATACACAATATATAGTAATACACAACAATGTACAATAATACACAATATATAGTAATACACAACAATGTACAATAATACACAATATATAGTAATACACAACAAAGTACAATAATACACAATATATAGTAATACATAACAATGTGCAAGAATACAAAATATATAGTAATACACAACAATGTACAATAATAAACAATATATAGTAATACAGAACAATGCACAATAATACACAATATATAGTTATACACAATGTACGATAATACACAATATATAGTGTTACACAACCATGCACAATAATATTATATATATAGTTATACACAACAATGCACAATTATACAATATATATAGTAATACACAAAAATGTACAATAATACACAAAATATAGTAATATACAACAATGTACAATAATACACAATATATAGTAATACACAACTATGCACAATAATACACAATATATAGTAATACAAAACTGTGCACAATACTACACAATATATTGTAATACACAACATTGCACAATAACACACAATATATAGTAATACACAGCAATGTACAATAATACAAAATATATAGTGATACACACCAATGCACAATAATTCACAATATATAGTAATACACAACAATGCACAATAAAACACAATATATAGTAATACACAACAATGTACAATAATACACAATATATAGTAATACACAACTACGCACAATAATACACAATATATAGTAATACACAACAATGTACAATAATACCATATATATAGTAATACACAACTAAGCACAATAATACACAATATATAGTAATACACAACAATGTACAATAATACACAATATATAGTAATACACAACAATGTACAATAATACACAATATGTAGTAATACACAACTACGCACAATAATACACAATATATAGTAATACACATCAATATACAATATTACCATATATATAGTAATACACAACAATGTACAATAATACACAATATATAGTAATACACAATGTACAATAATATACAATATATAGCAATACACAAAAATGTACAATAATACACAATATACTGAAATACACAACAATGCACAATAATATTACATATATATATAGCAATGAACAACAATGCACAATAATACACAATATATATTATACACAACAATGCACAATAATACACAATGTATAGTAATACACAACAATGTACAATAATACACAATACATAGTAATACACAACAATACACAATAATACACAATATATAGTAATACAGAACAATGTACAATAATATCATGTATATAGTAATACACAACAATGCACAATAAAACACAATATATAGTAATACACAACAATGCACAATAATCCACAATATATAGTAATACACAACAATGTACTATAATACACAATATATAGTAATACACAACAATGTACAGTAATACACAATATATAGTAATACACAACAATGTACAA
Source organism: Leptodactylus fallax (assembly GCA_947044405.1). Taxonomy (NCBI): domain Eukaryota; kingdom Metazoa; phylum Chordata; class Amphibia; order Anura; family Leptodactylidae; genus Leptodactylus; species Leptodactylus fallax. The sequence goes on from CAMRHE010000605.1 coordinate 53,043, forward strand.
TAATACACAATATATAGCAATACTTAACAATGTACAATAATACCATATAAACATAGTAATACACAACAATGCACAGTAATACACAATATATGGTAATACAGAACAATGCACAATAATACACAATATATAGTAATACACAACAATGTACAATAATACACAATATATAGTAATACACAACAATGCACGATAATAAATAATATATAGTAAAACACAACAATGCACAATAAAACACAATATATAGTAATACACAACAATACACAATAATCCACAATATATAGTAATACACAACAATGTACAATAATACACAATATATAGTAATAAACAATGTACAATAATACCATATATATAGTAAAACACAACAATGTACAATAATACACAATATATAGTAATACACAACAATGTATAACAATGCACAATATATAGTAATACACAACAATGCACAATAATACCATTTATATAGTAATACACAACAATGCACAATAATACACAATATATAGTAATACACAACAATGTATAATAATGCACATTATATAGTAATACACAACAATGCACAATAATACCATTTATATAGTAATATACAACATCACACAATAATACACAGTGTATAGTAATACACAACAATGCACAATAATACACAATATATAGTATTACTCAACAATGCACAATAATACACAATATATAGTAATACACAACAATGCACAATAATACACAATATATAGTAATACACAACAATGCACAATAATACCATTTATATAGTAATACACAACATCACACAATAATACACAATGTATAGTAATACACAGCAATGCTCAATAATACACAATATATAGTATTACTCAACAATGCACAATAATACACAATATATAGTAATACACAACAATTTACAATAATACACAATATATATTAATACACAACAATGTACAATAATACACAATCTATTGTAATACACAAAAATGCACAATAATACCATATAAATATAGTAATACAGAACAATGCACAATAATACACAATATACAGTAATACACAACAATGTACAATAATACACAATATATTGTAATACACAAAAATGCACAATAATACCATATAAGTATAGTAATACAGAACAATGCACAATAATACACAATATACAGTAATACACAACAATGTACAATAATACACAATATATTGTAATACACAAAAATGCACAATAATACCATATATAGTAATACTTAACAATGTACAATAATATCATATATATAGCAATACACAACAATGCACAATAATACACAGAATATTGTAATACACAATGATGTACAATAATACACAATATATAGTAATACACAACAATGCACAATAATACACAATATAGACTAATACACAACAATGCACAATAATACCATATATATAGTAATACACAACAATGCACAATAATACACAATATATAGTAATACACAACAATGAACAATAATACCATATATATATTAATACACAACAATGCACAATAATACACAATATATATATAAAGCTAATACACAACTATGAATACACATAATAATACCATATATACAGTGCTGGTCAAAAGTATTATGGTATTATTTTGCATTGTTGTGTATTACTATATATTGTGTATTATTGTGCATTGTTGTGTACTACTATATATTGTGTATTATTGTGCATTGTTGTGTATTATCTATATATTGTGTATTATTGTGCATTGTTGTGTATTACTATATATATGGTATTATTGTGCATTGTTGTGTATTATTATATATTTATGGTATTATCGTGCATTATTGTTTATTACTATACATTGTGTATTATTGTTCATGGTTGTGTATTAACATATATTGTGTATTATTGTAAATTGTTGTGTATTAATATATATATTGTGTATTATTGTAAATTGTTGTGTATTACAAATTATATATATATATATATATATATATATATATATATATATGGTATTATTGTGCATAGTTGTGTATTACTCTATATTTTGTATTATTGTGCATTGTTGTGTATTACTCTATATTGTGTATTATTGTGCATTGTTGTGTATTACTCTATATTGTGTATTATTGTGCATTGTTGTGTATTACTATATATATGGTATTATTGTGCATTATTGTTTATTACTATACATTGTGTATTATTGTTCAAGGTGTGTGTATTAACATATATTGTGTATTAATAGTTGTGTGTGTATATATATATATATGTGTATTATTGTATATTGTTGTGTATTATATATATATATATATATATATATATATATATATATATATATATATGGTATTATTGTGCATTGTTGTGTATTACTCTATATTTTGTATTATTGTGCATTGTTCTGTATTACTATATATTGTGTATTATTGAGCATTGTTGTGTATTACTATTTATTGTGAATTGTTGCAAATTGTTGTATGTTAATATATATTGTGTATTATTGTAAATTATTGTGTGTTAATATATATTGTGTATTATTTTGCATTGTTATGTATTACTATATATATTTCATTATTGTGCATTGTTGTGTATTACTATATATTGTGTATTATTATACATTATTGTGTATTAATATATATATATATATGTATTATTGTGCATTTTTGTATATTACATTATATTGTGTATTATTGTACATTGTGTATTACTATATATTGTGTATAATTGTTCATTGTTGTGTATTACTATATATTGTTTATTATTGTGCATTGTTGTTTTTTACTATACATTGTGTATTAATGTGCATTGGTGTGTATTACTATATATTGTGTATTATTGTGCATTGTTTTGTATTACTATATATTGTGTATTATTGTGCAATGTTGTGTATTTCAACATATTGTGTATTATTGTACATTGTTGTGTATTACTATATATATGATATTATTGTACATTTTTTGTGTATTACTATATATTGTGTTTTATTTTTCATTGTTGTGTATTACTAGACATTGTGTATTATTGTGCATTGTTTTGTATTACTACATATTGTGTATTATTGTACATTGTTGTGTATTACTATATTTTGTGTATTATTGTGCATTGTTGTGTATTACTATATATTGTGTATTATTGTGCATTGTTGTGTATTACTATATATATAATATTATTGTGCATTGTTGTGTATTACTATATATTGTTTATTATTGTGCATTGTTGTGTATTACTATATATTGTGTATTATTGTGCATTGATGTGTATTGCTATATATTGTGTATTATTGAGCATTGTTGTGTATAAGTATATATATGGCATTATTGTGCATTGTTGTGTATTACTGTATTTTGTGTATTATTGTGCATTGTTGTGTATTACTATACATTGTGTATTATTGTGCATTATTGTGTATTACTATATATTGTGTATTATTGTACATTGTTGTGTATTACTATATATATGGTATTATTGTGCATTGTTGCGTATTACAATATATTGTGTATTATTGTGCATTATTGTGTATTACTATATATTGTGTATTATTGAACATTGTTGTGTATTACTATACATTGTTTATTATTGTGCATCGCTGTGTATTAATATACTGTATATTGTGTATTATTGTGCATTGTTGTGTATTTGTAACGTCTCTGCCTTTTCGGGTCTCTGCGCATCCCTCCGCTCGCACGCTGTGGCGAAGGAGGCGTCTTCAGTTTAATTCCTTGCCTAGGTTTCTTGTTGCTCAGTCTGAACATGGTCCTAGTCAGTGTTATGGATTTCTGGCCACACCCATGTTTTGAGCATTTCTCTCTGGACTGCATAGAGTTAATCTCTTCCTGGCCTGTGTGATTGACAGCCTGTGTACCTATCAGCTCTGTGGCTGGTCCCAGACTTTCTATAAACAGGTTGTCAGCCCTCACATGGTTGCCGGTTATTGCTCTGTCTTTGCCTGCTCTCCTTATTATATCCCTTGCGATTTTGTTACTTGATTCTCTGACCCTTTGGCTTGCCTTTTTGAGTATTCTCTTGGATTTTGACTTTGTACTGCATTGCTCGTTTGTTACTGACCCCTTGGCTTGCTCACTCTGCTTCTGTGTTGTTTTTGTCTTGTCCTGTTCTGTGTGTCACTTACCCAGTATAGGGCTTGTCTTCTGGTTGTCCTTTTACCGTTTAGGGTAACTGAGGCAATAGGAAGGGACAGTGGCTGGGGTGAGATTAGGGCTCACTTGTCTCTGTCCTTCCTCCCAGTCCCCTGCAGTAGTGTCAGGGTACTGCTTCGTTTGTCAAGACCCTTACAGAATAACCGGCCCATACATTCTGCCATTGCTTCCCATAGGGTCAGCATGGATCCTATTCAGGGCCTTGCGGCCAAGTTGGAAGGTTTGGCAGTCCTGGTAGCTGAGCTTGCCAAACAGGTGCAGACCCTTACTGATGCCGCTGCAGCATCCCCAGTTGTTTCTGCCCCTTTCAGGGTGAAGATGTTACTCCCTGACCGTTTTTCAGGGGATCGTGAAAAATTTGAGACTTTCCGGGAGTCCTGTCGCCTGTATTTTCGGATTAATCCACATGCATCCCAGGCCCAAATGGTGGGAGTAGTTATATCCCTCCTACAGGGGGATCCACAAGCTTGGGCTCTTAAACTCCCTCCAGGGGCTGAGGAGTGGATTATCTTTGAAAATTTTTTTTTTGTCTTTGGGGTCTATATATGCTGAGCCAGACCACATTGGTCTTGCGGAATCGCAACTCCTCACCATGCGGCAGGGCAAACGCTCTGCTGAGGAATATTGCGCAGAATTCCGTAAGTGCAGCGTGACTGCAGGTTGGTGTGAGTCAGCTCTAAAGGCCCACTTTAAACGAGGCCTGTGTGACCGTGTTAAGGAGCTCTGGGTTGGTCACCCAGATCCTCTCACTCTTGAGCAGGCCATGACTTTGGCTGTCCGTATTGACCGTAAGATCCGGGAAAATGTTAAAGAGAGAATAGGGTCTGCTTCTTCCAAGTTTTCTATCTCTCCCTCATTCTCTCCTGAGAAACCTGTTATTTCTCCCATGACTCCTGGTGAGGAACCTATGCAACTGGGAGTTATGGACGCCAAGACGCGACGAGAGCATCGTCTCCAGAATAACCTCTGCCTGTACTGTGGTACTTCAGGGCATATCATACGAGACTGCTCCATCAGACCCCGCACACCAGCGGAAAAGCTTCAGTGCCTGAGTGGTAGTCAGAAGAACCACTCAGGCAACCAGGTATTTGCCAGTAGTAACAATAAGATGTTGTTGTCTGTGTCTCTGTCCTCTGGAGATAGATCTGTTTCTGGCCAGGCCTTAGTTGACTCTGGGTCTGCGGCAAACTTTGTCACATTCTCGTTGGTCTCAGCTTTAGGCATTGAGCTTTTGCCACTTGACACTCCTCTGGCGGTTACTGGAGCGGATTTTGCCCCACTGGCCAGAGGTAAGGTCCGATTCAAGACCCCCTTAATAACGTTACAAGTTGGTTCTGCTCATTCAGAGGTCATGAGCTTTTTTGTTATGGAGCATCTGTCTTCCGATATTATTTTGGGGCTCCCCTGGTTGAACCTCCATAACCCTATTTTTGATTGGGGTAAAAGGGAGTTGGTAAAATGGGGAGATCAGTGCTCATCCCACTGTATTGTTTTGCACTCCTTAGATTGTGTCAGTGAGGAGACGGTCTCAGATGTAAAGGTTGGAAACACCAGGCAAATAAAAAAACGTTTGCCTGGTCCTCCAGCGCCTGTTGTTGTTGTTCAGGGAGATCTGGAATTGGAGGCAGAGAAAATACTGGGTCCTACTAAAACTGGTTTATCTGGTGAGGGTCCGCTGGCCCCTCATAAAGGGGGGGTACTGTAACGTCTCTGCCTGTTCGGGTCTCTGCGCCACCCTCCGCTCGCACGCTGTGGCGAAGGAGACGTGTTCAGTTTAAATCCTTGCATAGGTTTCTTGCTGCTCAGTCTGAACATGGTCCTAGTCAGTGTAATGGATTTCTGGCCCCACCCGTGTTCTGAACATTTCTCTCTGGACTGCATAGAGTTAATCTCTTCCTGGCCTGTGTGATTGACAGCCTGGGTACCTGTCGGGTCTGGGGCTGGTCCCAGCCTTTCTATAAACAGGTTGTCAGCCCTCACATTGCTCTGTCTTTGCCTGCTCTCCTTATTATATCCCTTGCTACTTTGTTACCTTTTACTCTGACCCTTTGGCTTGCCTTTTGACTATTCTCTTGGATTTTGATTCTGTACTGCATTGCTCTTTGTTACCGTCCCTTGGCTTGCTCACTCTGCTTCTGTGTTGTTTTTGTCTTGTCCTGTTCTGTGTGTCACTTGTGTTTGTCCTTTTACCGTTTAGGGTAACTGAGGCAATAGGAAGGGACAGTGGCTGTGGTGAGATTAGGGCTCACTTGTCTCTGTCCTTCCTCCCAGGGTGTCAGGGTATTGCTACGTTTGGCAAGACCCTTACAGTATTACAATATATTGTGTATTATTGCTCATTGTTGTGTATTACTATATATTGTGTATTATTGTTCATTGTTGTGTTATTACTATATATTGTGTATTATTGTGCATTGTTGTGTATTACTATATATTGTGTATTATTGTGCATTGTTGTGTATTACTATATATTGTGTATTATTGTGCATTGTTGTGTATTACTATATATTGTGTATTATTGTTGTGCAATGTTGTGTATTACTATATATTGTGTATTATTGTACATTGTTGTGTATTACTATATATATGGTACTATTGTGCATAGTTGTGTATTACTATATATTGTGTATTATTGTGCATTGTTGCGTATTACTATATTTAAATGGCATTATTGTGCATAGTTGTGTATTACTATATATTGTGTATTATTGTACATTGTTGTGTATTACTATATAGTGTGTTTTATTGTGCATTGTTCTGTATTATTATATATTGTGTATCATTGTACATCATTGTGTATTACTATATATTGTGTATTAATGTGCATTGTTCTGTATTACTATATTAATATGGTATTATTGTGCATTGTTGTGTATTACTATATATTGTGTATTATTGTGCATTGTTGTGTATTACTATATATTGTGTATTATTGTACATTGTTGTGTATTACTATACAATGTGTACTATTGTGCATTATTGTGTATTACTATATATTGTGTATTATTGTACATTGTTGTGTATTACTATATATATTGTGTATTATTGTGCATTGTTGTGTATTACTATATATATTGTATTATTGTGCATTGCTGTGTATAACTATATATATATAATATTATTGTGCATTGTTGTGTATTTCAGTATATTGTGTATCATTGTGTATGGTTGTGTATTACTATATATTCTGTATTATTGAGCATTGTTGTGTATTACTATATTTATATAGTATTATTATTCATAGTTGTGTATTTCTATATATTGTGTATTATTGTACATTGTTGTGTATTACAATATATTGTGTTTTATTGTGCATTGTTGTGTATTACTATATTTATATAGTATTATTATTCATAGTTGTGTATTTCTATATATTGTGTATTATTGTACATTGTTGTGTATTACTATATATTGTGTATTATTGTACATTGTTGTGTATTACTATACATTGTGTATTATTGTACATTGTTGTGTATTACTATATATTGTGTATTATTGTACATTGTTGTGTATTACTATATATTCTGTATTATTGAGCATTGTTGTGTATTACTATATTTATATAGTATTATTATTCATAGTTGTGTATTTCTATATATTGTGTATTATTGTACATTGTTGTGTATTACTATATATTGTGTTTTATTGTGCATTGTTGTGTATTACTATATATTGTGTATCATTGTAAAATCATTGTGTATTACTATATATTGTGTATCATTGTAAAATCATTGTGTATTACTATATATTGTGTATTATTGTGCATTGTTGTGTATTACTATATATATTGTATAATTGTGCATTGTTGTGAATAGCTATATATATAATATTATTGTGCATTGTTGTGTATTATTATATATTGTGTATTATTGTGCATGGTTGTTTAATACTATATATTGTGTATTATCGTACATTGTTGTGTATAACTATATATTGTGTATTATTGTGCATTGTTGTATATTACTATATATGGTTTATTATTGTACATTGTTGTGTATTACTATATATTGTGTATTATTGTACATTGTTATGTATTACTATATATTGTGTATTATTGTACATTGTTGTGTATTTCTATATATATGGTGTTATTGTGCATTTTTCTGTATTACTATATATAATATTATTGTGCATTGTTGTGTATTTCAGTATATTGTGTATTATTGTGCATGTTTGTGTTTTACTATATATTGTGTATTATTGAGCATTGTTGTGTGGTACTATATATTGTTTTTTATTGTGCATTGTTTTGTATTACTACATATCTTTCCTCCCCCACCGCGGTTAGGCTGTACAACCAACACCGACCTAAGCGGAGATCATTACACACAGAGAACTGAAATATCTCTCTGCCTGTTATATCCCCCCCCCCCTCTGCTACGCCCTATCTGTCTGTCTGCTATTAATGTAATGCCTCTCACCTTGGAACATTCCTGTACATGTTGTATTTGTATTTGTATCTGCTTATCTTATCTTATCTTTGCTGCTGTAACACACTGAATTTCACCATTGTGGGACTATTAAAGGACTATTATTATTATTATATTGTGTATTATTGTACATTGTTGTGTATTACTATATTTTGTGTATTATTGTGCATAGTTGTGTATTACTATATATTGTGTATTATTGAGTATTGTTGTGTATTATTATACATTGTGTATTATTGTGCATAGTTGTGTATTACTATTTATTGTGTATTATTGTACATTGTTGTGTATTACTATATATTGTGTATTATTGTGCATTGTTGTGTATTACTATATATTGTGTATTATTGTACATTGTTGTGTATTACTATATTTTGTGTATTATTGTGCATTGTTGTGTATTACTATATATTGTGTATTATTGTACATTGTTGTGTATTACTCTATATTGTGTTTTATTGTGCATTGTTGTGTATTACTATATATTGTGTATTATTGTGCATTGTTGTGTATTACTATATATATGGCATTATTGTGCATTGTTTTGTATTACAATATAGTGTGTATTATAGTGCATTGTTGTGTCTAACTATATATATAATATTATTGTGCATTGTTGTGTATTACTATATATTGTGTTTTATTTTGCATTGTTGTGTATTACTATATATTGTGTATTATTGTACATTGTTGTGTATTACTATATATAAGGTATTATTGTGCATTGTTGTGTATTACTATATATTGTGTTTTATTGTGCATTGTTGTGTATTACTATATATTGTGTATTGTGCATTGTTGTGTATTACTATATATTGCGTATCATTGTGCATTGTAGTGTATTACTATATATTGTGTATTATTGTGCAATGTTGTGTATTACTATATATTGTGTATTATTGTACATTGTTGTGTATTACTATATAAATGGTATTATTGTACATTTTTTAGTATTACTATATATTTTGTATTATTTTGCATTGTTGTGTATTACTATATATATATTGTATAATTGTGCATTGTTGTGAATAGCTATATACATAATATTATTGTCCATTGTTGTGTATTATTATATATTGTGTATTATTTTGCATGGTTGTGCAATACTATATATATTTTATTATTGTTCATTGTTGTGTATAACTATATATTGTGCACTATTGTGCATTGTTGTGTATTAGTATATATTGTGTGTTATTGTACATTGTTGTGTATTACTATATATTGTGTGTTATTGTGCAATGTTGTGTATTACTATATATTGTGTATTATTGTGCAATGTTGTGTATTACTATATATTGTGTATTATTGTACATTTTTGTGTATAACTATATATATATATATATATATATATATATATATATATATATATATATATTTTTGTGCATTGTTTTTTATTTCAGTATATTTTGTATTATTTTGCATGGCTGAGTATTACTATATATTGTGTATGATTGAACATTGTTGTGTATTACTATATATTTTGTATTATTTTGCATTGTTTTGTATTACTATATATTGTGTATTATTGAACATTGTTGTGTATTACTATGTATTTTGTATTATTTTGCCTTGTTTTGTATTACTATATATTGTGTATTATTGAACATTGTTGTGTATTACTATATATTTTGTATTATTGTGCATTGATGTGTATTACTATATATATTTTATTATTGTAAATTGTTGTGTATAACTATATATTGTGTATTATTGTGCATTGTTGTGTATTAGTATATATTGTGTATTATTGTACATTGTTGTGTATTACTATATATTGTGTGTTATTGTGCAATGTTGTGTATTACAATATATTGTGTATTATTGTGCATAGTTTTGTATTACTATATATTGTGTATTATTGTGCATAGTTGTGTATTACTATATATTGTGTATTATTGTGCATTGTGTTTTACTATATTTATATGGTATTATTGTGAATTGTTGTGTATTACAATATATATTGTATTATTGTGCATTGTTGTGTATAACTATATATATAATATATTATTGTGCATTCATGTGTATTACTATATATAATTTATTATTGTGCATTGTTGTGTATTACTATATATTGTGTTTTATTGTTCATGGTTGTGTATTACTATATATTGTGTATTATTGAGTATTGTTGTTTATTACTATATAATGTGTATTATTGTGCATAGTTGTGTATTACTATATATTGTGTATTATTGTACATTGTTGTGTATTGCTATATATTGTGTTTTATTGTGCATTGTTTTGTATTACTACATGTTGTTTATTATTGTACATTGCTGTGTATTACTATATATTTGTGTATTATTGTGCATTGTTGTGTATTACTATATATTGTGTATTATTGTACATTGTTGTGTATTACTATATATTGTGTTTTATTGTGCATTGTTGTGTATTACTATATATTGTGTATTATTGTGCATTGTTGTGTATTACTATATAGATGGCATTATTGTGCATTGTTTTGTATTACAATATAGTGTGTATTATTGTGCATTGTTGTGTATAACTATATATATAATATTATTGTGCATTGATGTGTATTACTCTATATATGGAATTATTGTTCATTGCTGAGTATTACTGTATATTGTGTATTATTGTGCATTGTTGTGTATTACTATGCGTTGTATATTATTGTACATTGTTGTGTACTACTATCTATATGGTATTATTGTACATTGTTGTGTATTACTATATATTGTGTATTCTTGTGCATTGTTGTCTATTACTATACATTGTGTACTATTGTGCATTGTTGTGTATTACTATATATTGTTTATTATTGTGCATTGTTGTTTATTACTATACATTGTGTATTAATGTGCATTGTTCTGTATTACAATATATTGTGTATTGATTCACATTGTTGTGTATTACTATATATTGTGTTTTATTGTGCATTGTTGTGTATTACTATATATTGTGTATTGTGCATTGTTGTGTATTACTATATATTGTGTATTATTGTACATTGTTGTGTATTACTATATATATATATATATATATATGGTATTATTCTACATTTTTTAGTATTACTATATATTGTGTATTTGCATTGTTGTGTATTACTATATATTGTGTATTATTGTGCATTGTTGTGTATTACTATATATATTGTATAATTGTGCATTGTTGTGAATAGCTATATATATATATATTATTATTGTGCATTGTTGTGTTTTACTATATATTGTGTATTATTGTGCATTGTTTTGTATTACTACATATTGTGTATTATTGTACATTGTTGTGTATTACTATATTTTGTGTATTATTTTGCATAGTTGTGTATTACTATATATTGTGTATTATTGAGTATTGTTGTGTATTACTATACATTCTGTATTATTGTGCATAGTTGTGTATTACTATTTATTGTGTATTATTGTACATTGTTGTGTATTACTATATATTGTGTATTATTGTGCATTGTTGTGTATTACTATATATTGTGTATTATTGTACATTGTTGTGTATTGCTATATATTGTGTTTTATTGTGCACTGTTGTGTATTACTATATATTGTGTATTATTGTACATGGTTGTGTATTACTCTATATTGTGTTTTATTGTGCATTGTTGTGTATTACTATATATTGTGTATTATTGTTCATTGTTGTGTATTACTATATATTGTGTATTATTGTACATTGTTGTGTATTACTATATATAACGTATTATTGTGCATTGTTGTGTATTACTATATATTGGGTATTATTGTTCATTGTTGAGTATTACTTTATTTATATGGTATTATTGTGCATTGTTGTGTATAACTATATATATAATATTATTGTGCATTGATTTGTATTACTATATATATTTTATTATTGTGCATTGTTGTGTATAACTATATATTTTGTATTATTGTGTATTGTTCTGTATTACTATATATTGTGTAATATTATGCATTGTTGTGTATTACTATATATATTGTATTATTGTGCATTGTTGTGTATTACTATATATTTTGTATTATTGTGCATTGTTGTGTATTACTATATATTGTGTATTATTGAACATTGTTGTGTATTACTATATATTTTGTATTATTTTGCATTGTTTTGTATTACTATATATTGGGTATTATTGTGCATTGTTGTGTATTACTATATATTGTGTATTATTGTGCATTGTTGTGTATTACTATATATATGGTATTATTGTACATTGTTGTGTATTACTATGTATTGTGTATTATTGTGCATTGTAATGTATTACTATATATTGTGTATTATTGTACATTATTTTGTATTACTATATATATTGTATTATTGTGCATTGTTGTGTATTACTGTATATTGTGTATTATTGTGCATTGTTGTGTATTACTATATATTGTGTATTATTGTGCATTGTTCTGTATTACTATATTTATATGGTATTATTGTGCATTGTTTTGAGTTACAATATATTGTGTGTTATTGTGCATTGTTGTGTATTACTATATATTGTGTATTATTGAGCAATTTTGTGTATTACTATATATTGTGTATTATTGCACATTGTTGTGTATTACACTATATTGAGTATTATTGTACATCGTTGTATCTTACTATATATTGTATATTATTGTACACTGTTCTGTATTACTATATATTGTGTATTATTGTGCATTGTTGTGTATTACTATATATTGTGTATTATTTTGCATTGTTGTGTATTACTATACATTGTGTATTATTGTGCATGGTTGTGTATTAATATATATTGTGTATTATTGAAAATTGTTGTGTATTAATATATATTGTGCATTATTGTGCATTTTTGTGTATTTCTATATATTGTGTATTATTGTGCATTGTTTTGTATTATTATATATTGTGTATTATTGTGCATTGTTGTGTATTACTGTATATTGTGTATTATTGTGCATTGTTGTGTATTACTATATACATGATATTATTATACATTGTTGTTTATTACTATATATTGTGTATTATTGTGCATTGTTGTGTATTACTATGTATTGTGTATTATTGTACATTGTTGTGTATTACTATACATTGTGTATTATTGTGCATTGTTGTGTATAATATATATTGTGTATTATTGTGCATTGTTGTGTATTTCAGTATATTGTGTATTATTGTACATTTGTGTGTATTGCTATATAATGTGTATTATTGTACATTGTTGTGTATTACTATATATTGTGTATTATCGTACATTGTTGTTTATTACTATATATATGGTAATATTGTATATTGATGTGTATTACTATATATTGTGTATTATTGTGCGTCGTTGTGTATTACTATATATTGTGTATTATTGTACATTGTTGTGTATTACTATATATTGTGTATTATTGTACATTGTTGTGTATTACTATATATATGGTATTATTGTGCATTGTTGTGTATTACTATATATAATATTATTGTGCATTGTTCTGTATTACTATATATTGAGTTTTATTGTACATTGTGGTGTTTTACTATATATTGTGTATTATTGTGCATTGTTGTGTATTACTATATATTGTGTATTATTGTGCATTGTTGTGTGCTACTATATAATGTATTATTGTGCATTGTTCTGTATATCTATATATATAATATTTTTGTGCATTGTTGTGTATTTCAGTATTTTGGGTATTATTGTGCATGGTTGTGTATTACTATATATTGTGTATTATTGAACATTGTTGTGTATTACTATACATTGTGTTTTATTGTGCATGGTTGTGTATTACCATATATTGTGTATTAATGTACATTGTTGTGTATTACTATATATTGTGTATTATTGTGCATTGTTTTTTATTACTACATATTGTGTATTATTGTACATTGTTGTGTATTACTATATATTGTGTATTATTGTGCATTGTTGTGTATTACTATATATATGGCATTATTGTGCATTGTTTTGTATTACAATATAGTGTGTATTATTTTGCATTGTTGTGTATTACTATATATTGTGTATTATTGTACATTGTTGTGTATTACTATATATAACGTATTATTGTGCATTGTTGTGTATTACTATATATTGTGTATTATTGTGCATTGTTCTGTATTACTATATTTATATGGTATTATTGTGCATTGTTTTGAGTTACAATATATTGTGTGTTATTGTGCATTGTTGTGTATTACTATATATTGTGTATTATTGAGCAATTTTGTGTATTACTATATATTGTGTATTATTGCACATTGTTGTGTATTACACTATATTGAGTATTATTGTACATCGTTGTATCTTACTATATATTGTATATTATTGTACACTGTTCTGTATTACTATATATTGTGTATTATTGTGCATTGTTGTGTATTACTATATATTGTTTATTATTGTACATTGTTGTGTATTACTATATATTGTGTATTATTTTGCATTGTTGTGTATTACTATACATTGTGTATTATTGTGCATGGTTGTGTATTAATATATATTGTGTATTATTGAAAATTGTTGTGTATTAATATATATTGTGCATTATTGTGCATTTTTGTGTATTTCTATATATTGTGTATTATTGTGCATTGTTTTGTATTATTATATATTGTGTATTATTGTGCATTGTTGTGTATTACTGTATATTGTGTATTATTGTGCATTGTTGTGTATTACTATATACATGATATTATTATACATTGTTGTTTATTACTATATATTGTGTATTATTGTGCATTGTTGTGTATTACTATGTATTGTGTATTATTGTACATTGTTGTGTATTACTATACATTGTGTATTATTGTGCATTGTTGTGTATAATATATATTGTGTATTATTGTGCATTGTTGTTCATTACTATATATATGTAATATTATTGTGCATTGTTGTGTATTTCAGTATATTGTGTATTATTGTACATTTGTGTGTATTGCTATATAATGTGTATTATTGTACATTGTTGTGTATTACTATATATTGTGTATTATTGTACATTGTTGTTTATTACTATATATATGGTAATATTGTATATTGATGTGTATTACTATATATTGTGTATTATTGTGCGTCGTTGTGTATTACTATATATTGTGTATTATTGTACATTGTTGTGTATTACTATATATTGTGTATTATTGTACATTGTTGTGTATTACTATATATATGGTATTATTGTGCATTGTTGTGTATTACTATATATAATATTATTGTGCATTGATCTGTATTACTATATATTGAGTTTTATTGTACATTGTGGTGTTTTACTATATATTGTGTATTATTGTGCATTGTTGTGTATTACTATATATTGTGTATTATTGTGCATTGTTGTGTGCTACTATATAATGTATTATTGTGCATTGTTCTGTATATCTATATATATAATATTTTTGTGCATTGTTGTGTATTTCAGTATTTTGGGTATTATTGTGCATGGTTGTGTATTACTATATATTGTGTATTATTGAACATTGTTGTGTATTACTATACATTGTGTTTTATTGTGCATGGTTGTGTATTACCATATATTGTGTATTAATGTACATTGTTGTGTATTACTATATATTGTGTATTATTGTGCATTGTTTTTTATTTCTACATATTGTGTATTATTGTACATTGTTGTGTATTACTATATATTGTGTATTATTGTGCATTGTTGTGTATTACTATATATATGGCATTATTGTGCATTGTTTTGTATTACAATATAGTGTGTATTATTTTGCATTGTTGTGTATTACTATATATTGTGTATTATTGTACATTGTTGTGTATTACTATATATAACGTATTATTGTGCATTGTTGTGTATTACTATATATTGGGTATTATTGTTCATTGTTGAGTATTACTTTATTTATATGGTATTATTGTGCATTGTTGTGTATAACTATATATATAATATTATTGTGCATTGATTTGTATTACTATATATATTTTATTATTGTGCATTGTTGTGTATAACTATATATTTTGTATTATTGTGTATTGTTCTGTATTACTATATATTGTGTAATATTGTGCATTGTTGTGTATTACTATATATTGTGTGTTATTGTGCAATGTTGTATATTACAATATATTGTGTATTATTGTGCATAGTTGTGTATATACTATATATTGTGTATTATTGTGCATTGTTGTGTATTACTATATATATTGTATTATTGTGCATTGTTGTGTATTACTATAAATTTTTTTTTTTATTGTGCATTGTTGTGTATAACTATATATTTTGTATTATTGTGTACTGTTCTGTATTACTATATATTGTGTATTATTGAACATTGTTGTGTATTACTATATATTTTGTATTATTTTGCATTGTTTTGTATTACTATATATTGGGTATTATTGTGCATTGTTGTGTATTACTATATATTGTGTATTATTATGCATTGTTGTGTATTACTATATATATGGTATTATTGTACATTGTTGTGTATTACTATGTATTGTGTATTATTGTGCATTGTAGTGTATTACAATATATATTGTGTATTATTGTGTAATGTTATGTATTACTATATATTGTGTATTATTGTGCATTGTTGTGTATTACTATATATATGGTATTATTGTACATTTTTGTGTATTACTATATATTGTGTATTATTTTGCATTGTTGTATATTACTATATATTGTGTATTATTGTACATTGTGTATTACTATATATAAGGTATTATAGTGCATTGTTGTGTATTACCATATACTGTGTATTATTGTGCATTGTTGTGTATTACTATATGTTGTGTTTTATTGTACATTGTTGTGTATTACTATATATTGTGTATTATTGTACATTGTTGTGTATTACTATAAATTATGGATTATTGTGCATTGTTGTGTATTACTATATAGTGAGTATTATTGGGCATTGTTGTGTATAACTATATATATAATATTATTGTGCATTGATGTGTATTACTATATACATGGAATTTTTGTGCATTGTTGTGTATCACTATATATTTTGTATTATTGTGCATTTTTGTGTATTACTATGCATTGTGTATTATTGTGCAATGTTGTGTATTACAATATTTTGTGTATTATTGTGCATTGTTTTGTATTACTATATATTGTGTATTATTATACATTATTGTGTATTACTATATATATTTGGTATTATTGTACATTGTTGTGTATTACTATATATTGTGTATTATTGTACATTGTTGTCTATTACTATATATATGGTATTATTGTACATTGTTGTGTATTACTATATATTGTGCATTATTGTGCATTGTTGTTTCTTACTATATATTGTGTGTTATTGTGCAATGTTGTGTATTACTATATATTTTATATTATTGTACATTGTTGTGTATAACTATATATTGTGTATTATTGTGCATTGTTGTGTAGTACTATACATATATGATATTATTGTGCATTGTTGTGTATTACTATACATTGTGTATTATTGTACATTGTTTTGTACTACTATACATTGTGTATTTTTGTGCATTGTTGTGTATTACTATATTTATATAGTATTATTGTGCATCTTTTTGTATTACAATATATTGTTTGTTATTGTGCAATGTTGTATATTGCAATACATTGTGTATTATTGTGCATTGTTGTGTATTATTACATATTGTGTATAATTGTGCATTGTTGTGTATTACTGTATATTGTGTATTATTGTGCATTGTTGTGTATTACTATATATTGTGTATTATTGTGCATTGTTCTGTATTACTATATTTATATGGTATTATTGTGCATTGTTTTGTATTACAATATATTGTGTGTTATTGTGCATTGTTGTGTATTACTATATATTGTGTATTATTGAGCAATTTTGTGTATTACTATATATTGTGTATTATTGCACATTGTTGTGTATTACTCTATATTGAGTATTATTGTACATCGTTGTATCTTACTATATATTGTATATTATTGTACACTGTTCTGTATTACTATATATTGTGTATTATTGTGCATTGTTGTGTATTACTATATATTGTTTATTATTGTACATTGTTGTGTATTACTATATATTGTGTATTATTTTGCATTGTTGTGTATTACTATACATTGTGTATTATTGTGCATGGTTGTGTATTAATATATATTGTGTATTATCGAAAATTGTTGTGTATTAATATATATTGTGCATTATTGTGCATTGTTGTGTATTTCTATATATTGTGTATTATTGTGCATTGTTTTGTATTATTATATATTGTGTATTATTGTGCATTGTTGTGTATTACTGTATATTGTGTATTATTGTGCATTGTTGTGTATTACTACATATTGAGTATTATTGTACATTGTTGTGTATTACTATATATTGTGTATTATTGTGCATTGGTGTGTATTACTATATATTGTGTATTATTGTGCATTGTTGTGTATTACTATATATTGTGTATTATTGAAAATTGTTGTGTATTAATATATATTGTGCATTATTGTGTATTGTTGTGTATTACTATATATTGTGTATTATTGTACATTGTTTTGTATTACGATATTGTGTATTATTGTGCATTGTTGTGTATTACTATATATTGTGTATTATTGTTCATTGCTGTGTATTTCTATATATTGTTTATTATTGTGCATTGTTGTGTATTACTATATATTGTGTATTATTCTGTATTTTTTTGTATTACTATATATTTATTATTGTAAATTGTTGTGTATTACTATATATTATTTATTATTGTGCATTGTTGTGTATTACTATACATTGTGTATTATTGTACATTGTTTTGTATTACTATATATTGTGTATTATTGTGAATTGTTGTGTTTTATATATATATATATATATATATATATATATATATATATGGTATTGTGCATTGTTGTGTATTACTATACATTGTGTATTATTGTGCATTGTTGTGTGTTACTATGTATGTATATGGTATTATTGTGCATTGTTGTGTATTACAGTATATTGTGTATTATTGTGCAATGCTGTGTATTACAATATATTGTGTATTATTGTGGATTGTTGTGTATTACTATATATTGTGTATTATTGTACATTGTTGTGTATTGCTATATATATGGTATTATTGTGCATTGTTGTGTATTACTATACATTGTGTATTATTGTTTATTGTTGTGTATTACTATATATTGTGTATTATTGTACATTGTTTTGTATTACTATATATAGGGCATTATTTTGCATTGTTGTGTATAACTATATATATGGCAGTATTGTGCATTGTTGCGTATTACAATATATTGTGTATTATTGTGCATTGTTCTCTAATACTATATATGGTATTACTGTGTATTGTTGTGTATTACTGTATTTATATGGTATTATTGTGCATTGTTTTGTATTACAATATATTGTGTATTATTGCGCATTGTTGCGATTTACTGTATTTATATGGTTTTGTATTACTATATATTGTGTCTTTTATTGTACATTGTTGTGTATAACTATATGTTGTGTATTATTGTGCGTTGTTGTGTATTACTATATATTGTGTAATGTGCATTGTTCTGTATTACTATATATTGTGTATTATTGTGCATTGTTGTGTATTACTATATATATGGTATTATTTTACATTTTTGTGTAGTACTATATATTGTGTATTATTCTGCATTGTTCTGTATTACTATATATATATGGCATTATTGTGCATTCTTGTGTATTACTATACATTGTGTCTTATTGTGCATTGTTGTGTATTTCTATATATTGTGTTTTAATGTTCATTTTTGTGTATTACTATAAATTGTGGATTATTGTGCAGTGTTGTGTATTACTATATTTTGTGTATTATTATACATTGTTGTGTATTACTATATATTGTGTCTTATTGTGCAATGTTGTGTATTACAATATATTGTGTATTATTGTATATTTTTTTTTTTTTTTTTTTATCTGTCTTTGTTCTGCTTGAAAATGGGATCTTTTGTGTATGCAGACAATTCCTTTGTCTATACAAGAGAGGAAATTCTGCAGCTCAGAGGCACAGCAGGAGGGCATACCATCTGGTCACACATCCCCCGTGAGATTTGGAGAAAGAAAAAGCGGGTGAGGGGATGCAGAGCAGGAACTCTTCAGAGGATTAAAAAGAGGCGTTACCGACCAGCTGTTCCCTCCATCATCATGGGCAATGTGAGATCTCTTGCAAACAAGATGGATGAACTAACAGCGCTCACCAGGCAGCATCAGGAGTTTCGGGCGTGCAGCATGATGCTACTTACAGAGACTTGGCTCACTGAAGTTACTCCTGACCCTCTGGTCTCCTTGGATGGTTTTAAACTCCTTCGGGCAGACAGGACAAGGGAGAGCGGTAAGAGGAAAGGAGGGGGGCTGGCAATGTTTGTGAATAATAGATGGTGTAATCCTAGGCACATTGTGATTAAGGAGCAAACTTGCTGTAAGGACATTGAACTATTAGCTGTGAGCATGAGACCTTTCTACCTACCAAGGGAACTATCACATGTCATCGTGATAGCTGCATATGTCCCCCCTCTGCGAAAGCTGACGCTGCCTGCGAGGTCCTACAAGCCACGCTGAGCCAGTTACAGTCTCAGCACCCCCAGGCCCTCTTTCTTCTGTCGGGTGATTTCAACCATGCCTCTCCATCATCCACACTGCCCAGTTTCACACAGTATGTAACCTGCCACACAAGAGACAACAAAACACTGGACTTGTTCTTTGCCAACGTGAGGGAGGCATACAACTCATCAGCCCTACCGCCCCTGGGGAGATCGGATCACAACCTAGTACATCTCCGACCTGTGTACAAGCCACTTGTACGTAGAGAACCAGCTGTCACCCGCACAGTGAGGATATGGTCCGAGGAGAGTGATGAGGCTCTGAGGGATTGTTTTGACACAACCGCATGGGAAGTTCTGCAGGATTCTTATGGGGAAGATATAGAAGGACTCACACACTGCATAACGGACTAAATTAATTTTTGTGTGGACAACACAGTACCCACAAAAGTGGTGAGGTGCTTCTCCAATAACAAACCATGGATTAACTCTGATATAAAAACACTACTTAAGGAGAAAAAGATGGCATTCAGGACAAGAGATAAGGAGGGGTTGAGGGAAGTACAAAAGGAGCTGAGGCATCAAATCAGGCAGGGAAAATCCAGTTATAAAGAAAAAATGGAAAAGCAAATGGAAAGAAAAGACATAAGGGGGGTCTGGGAGGGGCTTAAATCAATTTCGGGTCATAAACAGTCTGTCTGCCAGATTGAGGCAGATGTTAACTGGCTTAATGAACTAAACCTATTCTTCAACAGATTTGATCACACACCAGCTCCTCCCACCCCAGTATGTCCTTCAGCTCCCCCCACCACAATGACTTCTCCCCATGCGGCCACTTCCCAACAGACCAGTAAATCCAGAAATCCATCTTTATCTGGCCACAGTCTGACCTTCACACGGGCCCAGGTGAGGAAGGAGATGAAAAAGATCAAGGCGAGGAAAGCCGGAGGGCCAGATGACATCAGTGCAAGGCTAATTAAGACTTGTGGGGACCAGCTGTGTGGTATAATTACATATATGTATAATATGAGCCTGAGGCAGGAAATAGTCCCTGAATTATGGAAATCTTCTTGTGTGGTACCAGTTCCAAAGAAACCTCACCCTATGGACCTCAACGACTACAGACCTGTAGCACTGACATCCCACCTGATGAAGATCTTGGAGAGATTGGTTCTCACACATCTCTGCCCTCTAGTGAGCCCCGCTATGGACCCACTCCAGTTTGCTTATCGGCCGGGCATTGGGGTAGATGATGCCATTATCCATCTTCTGCACAGGGCTCTGTCTCACCTGGAGAAACCAGGGAACACAGTGAGAATAATGTTCTTTGACTTCTCCAGTGCTTTTAACACCATACAGCCCAGGTTATTGAGGGACAAGCTGGGCCTTGCTGGAGTGGACCACCACCTCTCCAACTGGACCCTAGACTACCTCACAAATCGACCTCAATATGTGAGAGCCCGAGACTGTGTGTCAGGTACAGTGATCTGTAATACGGGGGCACCTCAGGGTACGGTTCTCGCCCCTTTCCTCTTCACACTGTACACTGCAGATTTTAGGTGCAACTCATCCAGCTGCTACCTACAGAAGTATTCTGACGACTCTGCAATAGTGGGTCTCATCACAGATGATGATGACAGGGAGTACAGAGAACTGAACCGGGATTTTGTGGACTGGTGCCACCGGAACCACCTGAAGATTAACGCGGGGAAGACCAAGGAGATGGTGGTGGACTTCCGCAAAGGCAGAAGCCCTCCTAAACCAGTGGACATCCTGGGGACGGGCATCGAGATTGTGAACACCTATAAGTACCTGGGTTTGCTCCTTAATAATAAGCTGGACTGGGCAGATCATATGGAGGCCCTGTACAGGAAGGGCCACAGCAGGCTCTACCTGCTTAGGAAGCTGAGAGCCTTTGGAATCCGGGGGGCACTTCTTAGGACTTTCTTCAACTCGGTAGTGGCATCAGCCATCTTCTTTGGAGTGGCCTGCTGGGGGAGCAGTATATCAACCAGGGACAGAAATAAACTTGACAAGCTGATTAGAAGGGCCAGCTCTGTCCTGGGGAGCCCACTGGACCCAGTGCAGGTGGTGGGTGACAGAAGGATACTGTCCGTGGTGAGCTCCATGCAGAAGAAGAAGTCCCATCCCATGCATGAGACTGTGATCGCGCTGAGCAGTACTGTCAGTGACCGACTGCTCCACCCTAGGTGTGAGAAGGAGCGCTATCGGAAGTCTTTCCTCCCCACCGCGGTTAGGCTGTACAACCAACACCGACCTAAGCGGAGATCATTACACACAGAGAACTGAAATATCTCTCTGCCTGTTAAATCCCCCCCCCCCCCCTGCTACGCCCTATCTGTCTGTCTGCTATCAATGTAATGCCTCTCACCTTGGAACATTCCTGTACATGTTGTATTTGTATTTGTATCTGCTTATCTTTGCTGCTGTAACACACTGAATTTCCCCATTGTGGGACTATTAAAGGACTATTATTATTATTATTATTATTATTATTGTGTATTACTATATATTGTGTATTATTGTACATTGTTGTGTATAACTATATATTGTGTATTATTGTGCATTGTTGTGTATTACTATACATATATGATATTATTGTGCATTGTTGTGTATTACTATACATTGTTTATTATTGTACATTGTTTTGTACTACTATACATTGTGTATTTTTGTGCATTGTTGTGTATTACTATATATTGTGTACTATTGTGCATTGTTGTGTATTACTATATATTGTGTATTATTGTGCATTGTTTATTACAATACATTGTGTATTATTGTGCATTGTTGTGTATTACTATATATTGTGTATTATTGTACATTGTTTAGTATTGCTATATATTGGGTTTTATTGTAAATTGTTGTGTATTACTGTATATTGTGTATTATCGTGCATTGTTCTGTATTACTATATATATGGCATTATTGTGCATTGTTTTGTATTACAATATATTGTGTATTATTGAGCATTGTTGTGTATAAGTATATATATATGGCATTACTGTGCATTGTTCTGTATTACTGTATTTTGTGTATTATTGTGCATTGTTGTGTATTACTATATAGTGTGTATTATTGTGCATTGTTGTGAATTACTATACATTGTGTATTATTGTGCATTGTTTTGTATTACTATATATGTTGTTTTATTGTGGATTGTTGTGTATTATTATATCTTGTGTATTATTGTACATCGTTGTGTATTACTATATATTGTGTTTTATTGTGCATTGTTGAGCATTACAATATATTGTGTATTATTGTGCATTGTTGTGTATTACTATATATATGGCATTATTGTGCATTGTTGTGTATTACAATATATTGTGTATTATTGTGCATTCATGTGTATTACTATACATTGTGTATTATTGTGCATTGTTGTGTATTACTATATATTGTGGATTATTGTGCACTGTTGTGTATTACTATATATGTGGTATTATTGTACATTGTTGTGTATTACTGTAAATTGTGTATTATTGTGCATTGTTGTGTATTACTATATATATGGTATTATTGTACATTGTTGGGTATTACTATGTATTGTGTATTATTGTACATTGTTGTGTATTACTATATTTTGTGTATTATTGTACATTGTGTATTACTCTATATTATTTATTAATGTGCATTTTTGTTTATTACTATACATTGTGTATTAATGTGCATTGTTCTGTATTACAATATATTATGTATTATTGTACATTATTGTGTATTACTATATATTGTGTTTTATTGTGCATTGTTGTGTATTACTATATATATGGTATTATTGTACATTTTTGTGTAGTACTATATATTGTGTATTATTTTGCATTGTTGTGTATTACTATATATTGTGTATGATTGTGCATTGTTCTGTATTACTATTTACATGGCATTATTGTGCATTGTTGTATATTACTATACATTGTGTTTTATTGTGCATTGTTGTGTATTTCTATATATTGTGTTTTATTGTGCATTGTTGTGTATTACTATAAATTGTGGATTATTGTGCATTGTTGTATATTACTATATATTGTGTATTATTATACATCGTTGTGTATTACTATATATTGTGTATTATTGTGCATTGTTGTGTATTACTATACATTGTGTATTATTGTGCATTGTTGTGTATTACTATATATTGTGTTTTATTGTACATTGTTGTGTATCACTATAAATTGTGGATTATTGTGCATTGCTGTGTATTACTATATATTGTGTATTATTGTACATTGTTGTGTATTACTATAAATTGTGTATTATTGTGCATTGTTGTGTATTACTATATATATGGTGTTATTGTGCATTGTTCTGTATTACTATATATTGTTTATTATTGTACATTGTTGTGTATTACTATATATTGTGTATTATTGTGCATTGGTGTGTATTACTATATATTGTGTATTATTGTGCATTGTTTTGTTTTATTATATATTGTGTATTATTGTGCATTGTTGTGTATTACTGTATATTGTGTATTATTGTGCATTGTTGTGTATTACTATATATTGAGTATTATTGTACATTGTTGTGTATTACTATATATTGTGTATTATTGTGCATTGGTGTGTATTACTATATATTGTGTATTATTGAAAATTGTTGTGTATTACTATATATTGTGTATTATTGAAAATTGTTGTGTATTACAATACATTGTCTATTATTGTGCATGGTTGTATATTAATATATATTGTGTATTATTAAAAATTGATGTGTATTAATATATATTGTGCATTATTGTGTATTGTTGTGTATTACTATATATTGTGTATTATTGTACATTGTTGTGTATTACTATAAATTGTGGATTATTGTGCATTGTTGTGTATTACTATATAATGTGTATTATTGTACATTGTTGTGTATTACTATATATTGTATATTATTGTGCATTGTTGTGTATTACTATATATTGTGTATTATTGTGCATTGTTGTGTATTACTATACATTGTGTATTATTGTGCATTGTTGTGTATTACTATATATTGTGTATTATTGTGCAATGTTGTGTATTACAATATTCTGTGTATTATTGTGCATTCTTGTCTATTACTATATATTGTGTATTATTGTACATTGTTGTGTATTAGTATATATTGTGTATTATTGTACATTGTTTTCTATTACTATAGATTGTGTATTATTGTGCATTGTTTTGTATTACTATATATTGAGTATTATTGTGCATTGTTGTGTATTACTATACATTGTGTATTATTGTACATTGGTGTGTATTACTATATATTGTGTATTATTGTGCATTGTTGTGTATTATTATACATTGTGTATTATTGTGCATTGTTGTGTATTACTATACATATATGATATTATTGTCCATTGTTGTGTATTACTATACAATGTGTATTATTGTACATTGTTTTGTACTACTATACATTGTGTATTATTTTGCATTGTTGTGTATTACTATATATAGGGCATTATTGTGCATTCTTGTGTATTACTATACATTGTGTCTTATTGTGCATTGTTGTGTATTTCTATATATTGTGTTTTAATGTAGATTTTTGTGTATTACTATAAATTGTGGATTATTGTGCAGTGTTGTGTATTACTATATATTGTGTATTTTTGTTCATTGTTGTGTATTACTATATATTGTGTATTATTGTACATTGTTGTGTATTATTATATATTGTGTATTATTTTGCATTGTTGTGTATTACTATACTTTGTGTATTATTGTGCATGTTTGTGTATTAATATATATTGTGTATTATTGAAAATTGTTGTGTATTAATATATATTGTGCATTATTGTGCATTGTTGTGTATTTCTATATATTGTGTATTATTGTGCATTGTTGTGTATTATTATATATTGTGTATTATTGTGCATTGTTGTGTATTACTGTATATTGAGTATTATTGTGCATTGTTGTGTATTACTATATATTGTGTAATATTGTGCATTGTTCTGTATTACTATATTTATAGGGTATTATAGTGCATTGTTTTGTATTACAATATATTATGTGTTATTGTGAATTGTTGTGTATTACTATATATTGTGTATTATTGCACATTGTGTATTAGTTTATATTGAGTATTATTGTACATTGTTGTGTATTACTATATATTGTGTATTATTGTGCATTGTTGTGTATTACTATATATTGTTTATTATTGTGCATTGTTGTGTATTACTATATATTGTGTATTATTGTGTATTGTTTTGTATTACTATATACATTGTGTATTATTGTACATTGTTTTGTATTACTATATATTGTGTATTATTGTGCATTGTTGTGTTTTACTATATATATTGTGTATTATTGTAAATTGTTGTGTATTACTATATATATATATATATATATATATATATATATATATATATATATGGTTTTATTGTGCATTGTTGTGTATTACTATACATTTTGTATTATTGTACATTGTTGTATATTACTGTATGTATATGGTATTATTGTGCATTGTTGTGTATTACAGTATATTGTGTATTATTGTACAATGTTGTGTATTACAATATATTGTGTATTATTGAGCATTGTTGCGAATTACTGTATGTATATGGTTGTGTATTACTATATATTGTGTCTTATTGTACATTGTTGTGTATAACTATATATTGTGTATTAGTGTGCATTGTTGTGTACTACTATATATATATATGATATTATTGTGCATTGATGTGTATTACTATATATTGTGTATTATTGTGCATTGTTTTGTATTACAATATATTGAGTATTATTGTGCATTGTTGTGTATTACTATACATTATATATTATTGTGCAATGTTGTGTATTACAATATATTGTGTATTATTGTGCATTGTTGTGTATTACTATATTTATATGGTGTTATTGTGCATTGTTGTGTATTACTATATATTGTGTATTATTTTGCATTGTTGTGTATTACAATATATTTTGTATTATTGTGCATTGTTGTGTATTACTATACATTGTGTATTATTGTGCAATGTTGTGTATCACAATATATTGTGTATTATTGTGCATTGTTGTGCATAACTATACATTGTGTGTTATTGTGCATTGTTGTGTATTACTGTATATTATTTATTATTGTGCATTGTTGTTTTGTTACTATACATTGTGTATTAATGTGCATTGTTGTGTATTACAATATATTGTGTATTATTGTGCATTGTTATGTATTACTATATACTGTGTATTATTGTGCATTGTAGTGATTTACTATATATTGTGTATTATTTTGCAATGTTGTGTATTACAATATTCTGTGTATTATTGTGCATTATTGTGTATTACTATATATTGTGCATTATTGTGCATTGTTGTGTATTACTATACATTGTGTATTATTGTGCATTTTTCTTTATTACTATATTTATATAGTATTATCGTACACTGTTTTATATTACAATATATTGTTTGTTATTGTACATTATTGGGTATTACTATATATTGTGTATTATTGTACGTTGTTGTGTATTGCTATATATTGTGTATTATTGTGCATTGTTGTGTATTACTGTACATTGTGTATTATTGTGCATTGTCATGTATTACTATATACTGTGTATTATTGTGCATTCTTCTCTATTACTATATATATTGTGTATTATTGTACATTGTTGTGTATTAGTATATATTGTGTATTATTGTTCATTGTTGTGTATTACTATACATATATGATATTATTGTCCATTGTTGTGTATTACTATACAATGTGTATTATTGTACATTGTTGTGTATTACTATATATTGTGTATTATTGTACATTGTTGTGTATTACTATATATTGTGTATTATTGTACAATGTTGTCTATTACTATATATATGCTATTATTGTACATTGTTGTGTATTACTATATATTGTGTATTATTGTGCATTGTTATGTATTACTATATACTGTGTATTATTGTGCATTGTTGTGATTTACTATACATTGTGTATTATTGTGCATTGTTGTGTATTACTATATATTGTGTATTATTGTGCAATGTTGTGTATTACAATATTCTGTGTATTATTGTGCATTCTTGTCTATTACTATATATTGTGTATTATTGTACATTGTTGTGTATTAGTATATATTGTGTATTATTGTACATTGTTGTGTATAACTATATATTGAGTATTATTGTGCATTGTTGTGTATTACTATACATATATGATATTATTGTCCATTGTTGTGTATTACTATACAATGTGTATTATTGTACATTGTTATTGTGTATTATTGTGCATTTATGTGTATTACAATATATTGTTTGTTATTGTGCAATATTGTGTATTACTATATATTGTTTATTATTGTACATTGTTGTGTATTACTATACATTGTGTATTATTGTGAGGCATTGTGTATATGTGCATTGGTGTATTTACTATATATTGTGTTTAAAAGGATTATTGTGCATTGTTGTGTATTACTATACATTGTGTATTATTGTGCAATGTTCTTTATTACTATATATATATGGTATTATTGAGCATTGTTTTGTACTACTATATATTGAGTATTATTGTGCATTATTGTGTATTACTATATATTGTGTATTATTTACATTATTGTGTATTACTATATATTTGGCATTATTGTACATTGTTGTGTATTTCTATATATTGTGTATTATTGTGCAATGTTCTTTATTACTATATTTATATGTGTATTATTGTGCATTGTTGTGTACCACTATATATTGAGTATTATTGTGCATTGTTGTGTTTTACTATATATTGTGTATTATTGTGCATTGTTGTGTATTACTATATATTGTGTATGTTGTGCAAAGATTGTATACTGTACATTGTGTTGTGTATTACTATATATTGTGTATTATTGTGCATTATTGTGTATTACTATATATTGTGTACTATTGTACATTGTTGTGTATTACTATATATATATGGTATTATTGTGCATTGTTGTGTACTACTATATATTGTGTATTATTGTAGCATTATTGTGTATTACTATACATTGTGTATTATTGTGCAATGTATTGTATTACTATATATTGTGTATTATTGTGCATTGTTTGTTTTACTATATTTTATGGTATTATTTATGTTGTGTATTACTATATATAGTGTATTATTGTGCATTGTTGTGTATATTACTGTATATTGTGTTTTATGTCAGGGGATACTATATATTGTGTATATTGAGTATTGTTGTTTATTACTATACAATGTGTATTATTGTGCATAGTTGTGTATTACTATTTATTGTGTACTATTGTACATTGTTGTGTATTACTATATGTATATTGTGTATTATTGTGCATTGTTGTGTATTAATATATATTGTGTATTAATATAAGGAATTGATGTGTATTACTGTATATTGTGTATTATTGTGCATTGTTGTGTATTACTATATATTATGTATTATTGTGCATTGTTGTGTATTACTATATTTATATGGTCATTATTGTGAATAATGTTGTGTATTAGCAATATATATTGTATTATTGTGCATTGTTGTGTATTACAGTATATTGTGTTTTATTGTTCATTGTTGTGTATTACTATATATTGTGTATTATTGAGTATTGTTGTTTATTACTATACAATGTGTATTATTGTGCATAGTTGTGTATTACTATATATTGTGTATAAAAATATTGTACATTGTTGTGTATTTCTATATATTGTGTATTACTGTGCATTGTTGTGTATTACTATATATTGTGTATTATTGTACATTGTTGTATATTGCTATATATTGTGTTTTATTGTGCATTGTTTTGTATTACTACATATTGTGTATTATTGTACATTGTTGTGTATTACAATATTTTGTGTATTATTGTGCATTGTTGTGTATTACAATATACTTTGTATTATTGTACATTGTTGTGTATTACTATATATTGTGTATTATTGTGCATTGTAGTGTATTACTATATATTGTGTATTGTGCATTGTTGTGTATTACTATACATTGTGTTTTATTGTGCAGTGTTGTTTATTACTATACATTGTGTATTACTGTGCATTATTGTGTATTACTATATATTGTGTATTATTGTACATTGTTGTGTATTACTATACATTGTGTATTATTGTACATTATTTTGTATTACTATATATTGTGTATTATTTTACATTGTTCTGTATTACTATATATTGTGTATTATTGTGCATTGTTGTGTATTACTATATATTGTGTATTATTGAGCATTGTTGCGTATTACAATATATTGTGTATGATTGTGCACTGTTGTGTATTACTATATATTGTGTATTATTGTGCATTGTTATGTATTACTATATATTGGGTATTATTGTGCATTTTTCTGCATTACTATATTTATATGGTATTATTGTGTACATTTTTGTGTATTACAATATATTGTGTATTATTGTACATTGTTGTGTATTACTATATATTGTGTATTATTGTGCATTTTTGTGTATTACAATATATTGTGTATGGAACAAAAGATATTGTGCATTGTTTGTATTACTATATATTGTGTTTTATTGTGCATTGTTGTGTATTACTATATATTGTGTATTATTGTGCATTTTTCTGTATTACTATATTTATATGGTTTTATTGTGCATTTTTGTGTATTACAATATATTTTGTATTATTGTACATTTTTTTCTACTACTATACATTGTGTATTATTGTGCATTGTTGTGTATTACTATATACTGTGTATTTTTGTGCATTGTTGTGTATTACTATACATTGTGTTTTATTGTGCATTGTTGTTTATTACTATACATTGTGTATTATTGTGCATTGCTGTGTATTATTATATATTGTGTGTTATTGTGCATTGTTGTGTATTACATATATATTGTGTATTATTGTACATTGTTGTGTATTACTATATATTGTAAATTATTGTGCATTGTTGTGTATTACTATACATTGTGTATTATTGTGCATTGTTCTGTGCATTGCTAATATATATTGTGTGTTATTGTGCATTGTTGTGTATTAATATATATTGTGTATTATTGAGCATTATTATGTATTACTATATATTGTGTATTATTGCACATTGTTGTGTATTACTCTATTATGTGTATTATTGTACATTGTTGTGTATTACTATATATTGTGTATTATTGTGCATTGTTGTTTGTTAATATATATTGCGTATTATTGTGCATTGTTGTGTATATTACTATATTGTGTATTATTGTAAATTTTTGTGTATTACTATATATTGTGTATTATTATGCATTGTTGTGTATTACTATATATTGTGTATTATTGTGCATTGTTGTGTATTACTATATATTGTGTGTTATTGTGCAAAGTTGTGTATTATAATATATTGTGTATTATTGTGCAATATTGTGTATTACTATATATTGTGTATTATTGTACATTGTTGTGTATAACTATATATTGTGTATTATTGTGCATTGTTGTGTATTGCTATACATATATGATATTATTGTGCATTGTTGATGTATTACTATATATTGTGTATTATTGTGCATTGTTGTGTATTACTATATATTGTGTATTATTGTACATTTTTTTTTCTACTACTATACATTGTGTATTATTGTGCATTGTTGTGTATTACTATATACTGTGTATTATTGTGCATTGTTGTGTATTACTATATATTGTGTATTATTGTGCATTATTGTGTATTACTATATATTGTGTATTATTGTGCATTGTTGTGTATTACTATATATTGTGTATTATTGTGCATTGTTGTGTATTACTATACATTGTGTATTATTGTGCATTGTTGTGAATTATTTTATAGTGCTTATTATTGTGCATTGTTGTGTATTACTATATATATGGTATTATTGCACATTGTTGTGTATTACTATATATTGTGTAATATTGTGCATTGTTCTATATTACTATATATTGTGTATTATTGTGCATTGTTTTGTATTACAATATATTGTTTATTATTTTGCATTGTTCTGTATTACTATATATTGTGTATTATTGTGCATTTTTGTGTATTACTATATATTGTGTATTATTGTGCATTGTTGTGTATAACTATATATATGATATTATTGTGCATTGTTGTGTATTTCAGTATATTGTGTATTATTGTACATGATTGTGTATTACTATATATTGTGTATTATTGAACATTGTTGTGTATTACTATACATTGTGTATTATTGTGCATTGTTGTGTATTACTATATATTGTGTATTATTGTGCATTGTTGTGTATTACTATATATTGTGTATTATTGTGCATTGTTGCGTATTACTGTATTTATATGGTATTATTGTGCATTGTTGTGTATTACTATATATTTGGTATTATTGTTCATTGTTGTGTATTACTATTTATTGGGTATTATTGTGCATTGTTGCGTATTACTGTATTTATATGGTATTATTGTGCATTTTTGTGTATTACTATATATTG
The DNA here is from genome assembly GCA_947044405.1 of Leptodactylus fallax. Classification (NCBI taxonomy): domain Eukaryota; kingdom Metazoa; phylum Chordata; class Amphibia; order Anura; family Leptodactylidae; genus Leptodactylus; species Leptodactylus fallax. Next base: position 86,362 of record CAMRHE010000605.1, read on the forward strand.
TGTATTATTGTACATTGTTGTGTATTACTATATATTGTGTATTATTGTGCATTGTTGTGCATAACTATATATTGTGTATTATTGTGCATTGTTGTGTATTACTATATATTGTGTATTATTGTGCATTGTTGTGTATTACCATATATTGTGCATTATTGTGCATTGTTGTTTATTACCATATATTGCGTATTATTGTGCATTATTTTGTATTACTATATATTGTGTATTATTGTACATTGTTGTGTATTACTATACATTGTGTATTATTGTACATTTTTGTGTATTACTATATATTGTGTATTATTGTGCATTGTTGTTTATTACTATATATTGTGTATTTTTGTACATTGTTGTGTATTACTATATATAGGGCATTATTTTGCATTGTTGTGTATAACTATATATATGGCATTATTGTGCATTGTTGTGTACTACAGTATATTGTGTTTTATTGTGAATGGATGTGTATTACAATATATTGTGTATTATTGAGTATTGTGTATTACTATACATTGTGTATTATTGTGCATTTTTGTGTATTACTATTTATTGTGTATTATTGTTCATTGTGTATTTCAGTATATTGGATTTTATTGTACATTGTTGTGTTTTACTATATATTGTGTATTATTGTGCATTGTTGTGTATTACTATATATTGTGTATTATTGTGCATTGTTGTGTATTACTATATATTGTGTATTATTGTGCATTGTTGTGTGCTACTATATATAATGTATTATTGTGCATTGTTCTGAATATCTATATATATAATATTTCTGTGCATTGTTGTGTATTTCAGTATTTTGGGTATTATTGTGGATGGTTGTGTATTACTATATATTGTGTATTATTGAACATTGTTGTGTATTACTATACATTGTGTTTTATTGTGCATGGTTGTGTATTACTATATATTGTGTATCAATGTACATTCTTGTGTATTACTATATATTGTGTAATATTGTGCATTGTTCTGTATTACTATATATTGTGTATTATTGTGCATTGTTGTTTATTATTATATACTGTGTATTATGGTGCATTGTTTTGTATTACAATATATTGTTTATTATTTTGCATTGTTGTGTATTACTATATATTGTGTATTATTGTGCATTTTTGTGTATTACTATATATTGTGTATTATTGTGCATTGTTGTGTATAACTATATATATGATATTATTGTGCATTGTTGTGTATTTCAGTATATTGTGTATTATTGTACATGATTGTGTATTACTATATATTGTGTATTATTGAACATTGTTGTGTATTACTATACATTGTGTATTATTGTGCATTGTTGTGTATTACTATATATTGTGTATTATTGTGCATTGTTGTCTATTACTATATATTGTGTATTATTGTGCATTGTTGTGTCTTACCATATATTGTGTATTATTGTACATTGTTGTGTATTACTATATATTGGGTATTATTGTTCATTGTTGTGTATTACTATTTATTGGGTATTATTGTGCATTGTTGCGTATTACTGTATTTATATGGTGTTATTGTGCATTGTAGTGTATTACTATATATTGTGTATTATTGTGCATTGTTGTGTATTACTATATATTGTGCATTATTGTGCATTGTTGTTTATTACCATATATTGCGTATTATTGTGCATTATTTTGTATTACTATATATTGTGTATTATTGTACATGGTTGTGTATTACTATATATTGTGTATTATTGTGCATTGTTCTGTATTACTATATATTGTGTATTATTGTGCATTGTTGTGTATTACTATATATTGTGTATTATTGTGCATTGTTGTGTATTACTATATATTGGGTATTACTGTGCATTGTTGCGTATTACAATATATTGTGTATTATTGTGCATTGTTGTGTATTACTATATATTTTGTATTATTGTGCATTGTTATGTATTACTATATATTGGGTATTATTGTGCATTGTTGTGTATGACTATATATTGGATATTATTGTGCATTTTTCTGTATTACTATATCTATATGGTATTATTGTGCATTTTTGTGTATTACAATATATTGTGTATTATTTTACATTGTTGTGTATTATTATATATTGTGTATTTTTGTACATTGTTGTGTATTACTATATATTGTGTAATATTGTGCATTATTCTTTATTACTATATATTGTGTAATATTGTGCATTGTTCTGTATTACTATATATTGTGTATTATTGTGCATTGTTGTGTATTACAATATATTGTGTATTATTTTACATTGTTGTGTATTATTATATATTGTGTATTTTTGTACATTGTTGTGTATTACTATATATTGTGTATTATTGTGCATTGTTCTGTATTACTATATATTGTGTATTATTGTGCATTGTTGTGTATTACTATATATTGTGTATTATTGTGCATTGTTCTGTATTACTATATTTATATGGTATTATTGTGTATTTTTGTGTATTACCATTTATTGTGTATTATTGTACATTGTTGTGTATTACTATATAGTGTGTATTTTTGTACATTGTTGTGTATTACTATATATTGTGTAATATTGTGCATTGTTCTATTGTACTATATTTATATGGTATTATTGTGCATTGTTGTTTATTACTATATATTGTGTATTATTGTGCATTGTTGTGTATTTCTCTATATTGAGTATTATTGTGCATTGTTGTGTATTACATATATTGTGTAATATTGTGCATTGTTCTATTGTACTATATTTATATGGTATTATTGTGCATTGTTGTTTATTACTATATATTGTGTATTATTGTGCATTGTTGCATATTACTGTATTTATATAGTGTTATTGTGCATTGTTGTGTATTACTATATATATATATGGTATTATTGTGCATTGTTTTGTATTACTATACAATTTGTATTGTTGTGCATTGTTGTATATTACCTTATTTATATGGTATTATTGTGCATTGTTGTGTATTACAGTATATTGTGTATTATTGTGCAATGTTGTATATTACAATATATTGTTTATTATTGTGCATTGTTGTGTATTAATATATATTGTGTATTATTGTACATTGTTGTGTATTACTATATTTATATGGTACTATTGTGCATTGTTGTATATTACTATACATTGTGTATTATTGTGCATTCATGTATATTACTATATATTGTGTATTATTGTGCATAGTTGTGTATTACTATATATAGGGCATTATTTTGCATTGTTGTTTATAACTATATATATGGCATTATTGTGCATTATTGTGTACTACAGTATATTGTGTTTTATTGTGAATGATTGTGTATTACAATATATTGTGTATTATTGAGTATTGTGTATTACTATACATTGTGTATTATTGTTCATTGTTGTGTATTACTATATATTGTGTATTATTGTACATTGTTATGTATCACTATATATTGTGTATTATTGTGCATAGTTGTGTATTACTATTTATTGTGTATTATTGTTCATTGTTGTGTATTTCAGTATATTGTGTATTATTGTGCATGGTTGTGTATTACTATATATTGTGTATTATTGAGCATTGTTGTGTATTACTATATATATGGTATTATTGTGCATTGTTCTGTATTACTATATATTGGGTTTTATTGTACATTGTTGTGTATTACTATATATAATATTATTGTGCATTGTTCTGTATTACTATATATTGGGTTTTATTGTACATTGTTGTTTTTTACTATATATTGTGTATTATTGTGCATTGTTGTGTATTACTATATATTGTGTATTATTGTGCATTGTTGTGTGCTACTATATAATGTATTATTGTGCATTGTTCTGTATATCTATATATATAATATTTTTGTGCATTGTTGTGTATTTCAGTATTTTGGGTATTATTGTGCATGGTTGTGTATTACTATATATTGTGTATTATTGAACATTGTTGTATATTACTATACATTGTGTTTTATTGTGCATGGTTGTGTATTACCATATATTGTGTATTAATGTCCCTTGTTGTGTATTACTATATATTGTGTAATATTGTGCATTGTTCTGTATTACTATATATTGTGTATTATTGTGCATTGTTGTTTATTACTATATATTGTGTATTATTGTGCATTGTTTTGTATTACAATATATTGTTTATTATTTTGCATTGTTGTGTATTACTATATATTGTGTATTATTGTGCATTTTTGTGTATTACTATATATTGTGTATTATTGTGCATTGTTGTGTATTACTATATATTGTGTATTATTGTGCATTGTTGTGTGTTAATATATATTGGGTATTATTGTGCATTGCTGTGTATTTCTACATATTGTGTAATATTGTGAATTGTTCTGTATTACTATATATTGTGTATTATTGTGCATTGTTGTGTATTACTATATATATTTTATTATTGTGCATTGTTCTGTATAACTATATATATGATATTATTGTGCATTGTTGTGTATTTCAGTATATTGTGTATTATTGTGCATGATTGTGTATTACTATATATTGTGTATTATTGAACATTGTTGTGTATTGCTATACATTGTGTATTATTGTGCATTGTTGTGTATTACTATATATTGTGTATTATTGTGCATTGTTCTGTATTACTATATTTATATGGTATTATTGTGCATTGTTGTGTATTACTTTATATTGTGTATTATTGTGCATTGTTCTGTATTACTATATTTATATGGTATTATTGTGCATTGTTGTGTATTACTATGTATTGTGTATTATTGAACATTGTTGTGTATTGCTATACATTGTGTATTATTGTGCATTGTTGTGTATTACTATATATTGTGTATTATTGTGCATTGTTCTGTATTACTATATTTATATGGTATTATTGTGCATTTTTGTGTATTACAATATATTGTGTATTATTGTACATTGTTGTGTATTACTATATATTGTGTATTATTGTGTATTGTTGTGTATTACTATATATTGTGTATCATTGTGCATTGTTGCGTATTACTGTATTTATATGGTGTTATTGTGCATTGTTGTGTATTACTATATATTGTGTATTATTGTGCATTATTTTGTATTACTATATATTGTGTATTATTGTACATTATTGTGTATTACTATACATTGCGTATTATTGTACATTTTTGTGTATTACTATATATTGTGTATTATTGTGCATTGTTCTGTTTTACTATATATTGTGTATTATTGTGCATTGTTGTGTATTACTATATATTTATTATTGTGCATTGTTGTGTATTACTATATATTGTGTATTATTGTGCATTGTTATGTATTACTATATATTGGGTATTATTGTGCATTGTTGTGTATTACTATATATTGGATATTATTGTGCATTTTTCTGTATTACTATATTTATATGGTATTGTGCATTGTTGTGTATTACTTTATATTGTGTATTATTGTGCATTGTTCTGTATTACTATATTTATATGGTATTATTGTGCATTTTTGTGTATTACAATATATTGTGTATTATTGTACATTGTTGTGTATTACTATATATTGTGTATTATTGTGCATTTTTGTGTATTACCATATATTGTGTATTATTGTAGATTGTTGTGTATTACTATATATTGTGTATTTTTGTACATTGTTGTGTATTACTATATTTATATGGTATTATTGTGCATTGTTGTGTATTACTATATTTATATGGTATTATTGTGCATTGTTGTGTATTACTATATATTGTGTATTATTGTGCATTGTTGAATATTACTGTATTTATATGGTGTTATTGTGCATTGTTGTGTATTACTATATATTGTGCTTTATTGTGCATTGTTGTTTATTACTATATATTGTGTATTATTGTGCATTATTTTGTATTACTATATATTGTGTATTATTGTACATTGTTGTGTATTACTATACATTGTGGATTATTGTACATTATTTTGTATTACTATATATTGTTTATTATTTTGCATTGTTCTGTATTACTATATATTGTGTATTATTGTGCATTGTTGTGTATTACTATATATTGTGTATTATTGTGCATTGTTATGTATTACTATATATTGGGTATTATTGTGCATTTTTGTGTATTACAATATATTGTGTATTATTGTACATTGTTGTGTATTACTATATATTGTGTATTATTGTGCATTTTTGTGTATTACAATATATTGTGTATTATTGTACATTGTTTGTATTACTATATATTGTGTTTTATTGTGCATTGTTGTGTATTACTATATATTGTGTATTATTGTGCATTTTTCTGTATTACTATATTTATATGGTTTTATTGTGCATTTTTGTGTATTACAATATATTTTGTATTATTGTACATTGTTGTGTATTACTATATATTGTTTGTTATTGTGCAATGTTGTGTATTACTATATATTGTGTATTATTGTGCATTGTTCTGTATTACTATAGTTATATGGTATTATTGTGCATTTTTGTGTATTACAATATATTGTGTATTATTGTACATTGTTGTGTATTACTATATATTGTGTATTATTGTGCCTTGTTATGTATTACTATATATTGTGTATTATTGTGCATTGTTGGGTATTACTATATATTGTCTATTATTGTGCATTGTTGTGTATTACTATATATTGTGTATGATTGTTCAGTGTTGTGTATTACTATATATCGTGTATTATTGTACATTGTTTTGTATAACAATATATTGTGTATTATTGTACATTGTTGTGTATTACTATATATTGTATATTGTTGTGCATTGTTGTGTATTATTACACATTGTGTATTATTGTACATTGTTGTGTATTACTATATATTGTGTATTATTGCGCATTGTTGTGTATTACTACACATTGTGTATTATTGTACATTGTTGTGTATAACTATATATTGAGTATTATTGTGCATTGTTGTGTATTACTATACATATATGATATTATTGTCCATTGTTGTGTATTACTATACAATGTGTATTATTGTGCATTGATGTGTATTACTATATATTGTGTATTATTGTACACTGTTTTGTATTACAATACATTGTTTGTTATTGTTCATTATTGTGTATTACTATACAATGTGTATTTTTGTGCATTGGTGTGTATTACTATATATTGTGTACTATTATACATTGCTGTGTATTACTATATGTATATGGTATTATTGTGCATTGTTGTGTATTAATATATATTGTGTATTAATATAAATTGATGTGTATTACTGTATATTGTGTATTATTGTGCATTGTTGTGTATTACTATATATTGTGTATTATTGTGCATTGTTGTGTTTTACTATATTTATATGGTATTATTGTGAATTGTTGTGTATTACAATATATATTGTATTATTGTGCATTGTTGTGTATAAGTTTATATATAATATTATTGTGCATTGTTGTGTTTTACTATATTTATATGGTATTATTGTGAATTGTTGTGTATTACTATATATATTGTATTATTGTGCAATGTTGTGTATTACAGTATATTGTGTATTATTGTGCATTGTTGTTTATTACTATATATTGTGTATTATTGAGTATTGTTGTTTATTACTATACAATGTGTATTATTGTGCATAGTTGTGTATTACTATTTATTGTGTATTATTGTACATTGTTGTGTATTTCTATATATTGTGTATTACTGTGCATTGTTGTGTATTACTATATATTGTGTATTATTGTACATTGTTGTGTATTGCTATATATTGTGTTTTATTGTGCATTGTTTTGTATTACTACATATTGTGTATTATTGTACATTGTTGTGTATTACAATATTTTGTGTATTATTGTGCATTGTTGTGTATTACTATATATTTTGTATTATTGTACATTGTTGTGTATTACTATATATTGTGTTTTATTGTACATTGTTGTGTATTACTATATATTGTGTATTATTGTGCATTGTAGTGTATTACTATATATTGTGTATTATTGTACATTATTTTGTATTACTATATATTGTGTATTATTTTGCATTGTTCTGTAATACTATATATTGTGTATTATTGTGCATTGTTTCGTATTACAATATATTGTGTATGATTGTGCACTGTTGTGTATTACTATATATTGTGTATTATTGTGCATTGTTATGTATTACTATATATTGGGTATTATTGTGCATTTTTCTGCTTTACTATATTGATATGGTATTATTGTGCATTTTTGTGTATTACAATATATTGTGTATTATTGTACATTGTTGTGTATTACTATATATTGTGTATTATTGTGCATTTTTGTGTATTACAATATATTGTGTATTATTGTACATTGTTTGTATTACTATATAATGTGTTTTATTGTGCATTGTTTTGTATTACTATATATTGTGTATTATTGTGCATTTTTCTGTATTACTATATTTATATGGTTTTATTGTGCATTTTTGTGTATTTCAATATATTTTGTATTATTGTACATTTTTTTCTACTACTATACATTGTGTATTATTGTGCATTGTTGTGTATTACTATATACTGTGTATTATTGTGCATTGTTGTGTATTACTATACATTGTGTTTTATTGTGCATTGTTGTTTATTACTATACATTGTGTATTATTGTGCATTGCTGTGTATTATTATATATTGTGTATTATTGTGCATTGTTGTGTACTACTATATATTGTGTATTATTGTACATTGTTGTGTATTACTATATATTGTAAATTATTGTGCATTGTTGTGTATTACTATATATTGTGTATTATTGTGCATTGTTGTGTATATTACTATATTGTGTATTATTGTAAATTTTTGTGTATTACTATATATTGTGTATTATTATGTATTGTTGTGTATTACTATATATTGTGTGTTATTATGCATTGTTGTGTATTACTATATATTGTGTATTAATATGCATTATTGTGTATTACTATATATTGTGTATTATTGTGCATTGTTGTGTATTACTATATATTGTGTGTTATTGTGCAAAGTTGTGTATTATAATATATTGTGTATTATTGTGCAATATTGTGTATTACTATATATTGTGTATTATTGTACATTGTTGTGTATAACTATATATTGTGTATTATTGTGCATTGTTGTGTATTACTATATATTGTGTGTTATTGTGCAAAGTTGTGTTTTATAATATATTGTGTATTATTGTGCAATATTGTGTATTACTATATATTGTGTATTATTGTACATTGTTGTGTATAACTATATATTGTGTATTATTGTGCATTGTTGTGTATTGCTATACATATATGATATTATTGTGCATTGTCGTGTATTACTATATATTGTGTATTATTGTGCATTGTTGTGTATTACTATACATTGTGTATTATTGTACATTTTTTTTCTACTACTATACATTGTGTATTATTGTGCATTGTTGTGTATTACTATATACTGTGTATTATTGTGCATTGTTGTGTATTACTATATATTGTGTATTATGGTGCATTATTGTGTATTACTATATATTGTGTATTATTGTGCATTGTTGTGTATTACTATATATTGTGTATTATTGTGCATTGTTGTGTATTACTATACATTGTGTATTATTGTGTATTGTTGTGAATTATTTTATATTGTTTATTATTGTGCATTGTTGTGTATTACTATATATTGTTATTGTGCATTGTTGTGTATTACTATATATTTTGTATTATTGTGTATTGTTTTGTATTACTATATATTGTGTATTATTGTGCATTGTTGTGTATTACTATATATTGTGTATTATTGTGCATTGTTGTGTATTACTATATATGTATATGGTATTATTGTGCATTGTTCTGTATTACTATACATTGTGCATTATTGTGCATTGTTGTGTATTACTATATATATATATATATATATATATATATATATATATATATGGTATTATTGTGCATTGTTGTATATTACTATCTATTGTGTATTATTGTACATTGTTGTGTATTACTATACATTGTGTATTATTGTGCATTGTTGTGTATTACTATTTATTGTGTATTATTGTTCATTGTTGTGTATTTCAGTATATTGGGTTTTATTGTACATTGTTGTGTTTTACTATATATTGTGTATTATTGTGCATTGTTGTGTGCTACTATATATAATGTATTATTGTGCATTGTTCTGTATATCTATATATATAATATTTTTGTGCTTTGTTGTGTATTTCAGTATTTTGGGTATTATTGTGCATGGTTGTGTATTACTATATATTGTGTATTATTGAACATTGTTGTGTATTACTATACATTGTGTAATATTGTGCATTGTTCTGTATTACTATATATTGTGTATTATTGTGCATTGTTGTTTATTACTATATATTGTGTATTATTGTGCATTCTTGTGTATTACTATATATTGTGTATTATTGTGCATTGTTGTGTATAACTATATATTGTGTATTATTGTGCATTGTTGTGTATAACTATATATATGATATTATTGTGCATTGTTGTGTATTTCAGTATATTGTGTATTATTGTACATGATTGTGTATTACTATATATTGTGTATTATTGAACATTGTTGTGTATTACTATACATTGTGTATTATTGTGCATTGTTGTGTATTGCTATATTGTGTATTATTGTGCATTGTTGTGTATTACTATATATTGTGTATTATTGTGCATTGTTGTGTATTACTATATATTGTGCATTATTGTGCATTGTTGTTTATTACCATATATTGCGTATTATTGTGCATTATTTTGTATTACTATATATTGTGTATTATTGTACATGTGTGTATACTATAAATGTGTATTATTGTACATTTTGTGTATTACTATATATTGTGTATTATTGTGCATGTTCTGTATTACTATATATTGTGTATTATTGTGCATTGTTGTTTATTACTATATATTGTGTATTATTGAGCATTGTTGTGTATTACTATATATTGTGTATTATTGTGCATTGTTGTGTATTACTATATATTGGGTATTACTGTGCATGTGCGTATACAATATATGGTATATTGTGCATTGTTGTGTATTACTATATATTGTGTATTATTGTGCATTGTTGTGAATTACTATATATGGATATTATTGTGCATTTTCTGTATTACTATATTTATATGGTGTTATTGTGCATGTTCTGTATTACTATATTATATGGTATTATTGTGCATTTTGTGTATTACAATATATGTGTATTATTTTACATTGTTGTGTATTACTATATATTGTGTATTTTTGTGTATTACCATATATTGTGTATTATTGTACATTGTTGTGTATTACTATATATATTGTGTATTTTTGTACATTGTTGTGTATTACTATATATTGTGTAATATTGTGCATTGTTCTATTGTACTATATTTATATGGTATTATTGTGCATGTTGTGTATTACTATATATTGTGTATTATTGTGCATTGTTGCGTATTACTGTATTTATATGGTGTTATTGTGCATTGTTGTGTATTACATATATATATATGGTATTATTGTGCATTGTTTTGTATTACTATACATTTTGTATTGTTGTGCATTGTTGTATATTACTATATTTATATGGTATTATTGTCATTGTTGTGTATACAGTATATGTGTATTATTGTGCAATGTTGTGTATTACAATATATTGTTTATTATTGTGCATTGTTGTGTATTACTATATTTATATGGTATTATTGTGCATTGTTGTATATTACTATATATTGTGTATTATTGTGCATGTTGTGTATTACTATATATTGTGTATTATTGTACATTGTTTTGTATTACTATATATAGGGCATATTTGCATTGTTGTGTATAACTATATATATGGCATTATTGTGGATTGTTGTGTACTACAGTATATTGTGTTTTATTGTGAATGGTTGTGTATTACAATATATTGTGTATTATTGAGTATTGTGTATTACTATACATTGTGTATTATTGTGCATTGTTGTGTATTACTATATATTGTGTATTATTGTACATTGTTATGTATTACTTATATTGTGTATTATTGTGCATAGTTGTGTATTACTATTTATTGTGTATTATTGTTCATTGTTGTGTATTCAGTATATTGTGTATTATTGTGCATGTTGTGTATTACTATATATTGTGTATTATTATGCATTGTTGTGTATTACTATATATTGTGTATTATTATGCATTGTTGTGTATTACTATATATTGTGTATTATTGTAAATTGTTGTGTTTTAAATATATGGTATTATTGTGCATTGTGTGTATTACTATATATTTGTATATCGCAGTTGTATACATATATATTATATGTAAATGTGTGTATAATATATATTGTGCATTATGTGCATTGTTGTGTATTACTATATATTGTGTATTATTGTACATTGTTTTGTATGACTATATATGTGTATATTGTGCATGTGTGTATACTATATATGTATATGGTATTATTGTGCATGTTGTGTATTACTATACATTGTGCATTATTGTGCATTGTTGTGTATTACTATATATATAATATGGTATTATTGTGCATTGTTTTGTATTACTATACATTTGTATTGTTGTGCATTGTTGTATATTACTATATTTATATGGTATTATTGTGCATGTTGTATAATACTATATATTGTGTATTATTGTACATTGTGTGTATTACTATATATAGGGCATTATTTGCATGTTGTGTATAACTATATATATTTTATTATGTGCATTGTTGTGTACTACAGTATATTGTGTTTTATTGTGAATGGATGTGTATTACAATATATTGTGTATATTGAGTATTGTGTATTACTATACATTGTGTATTATTGTGCATTTGTGTATACTATTTTTGTGTATTATTGTCATTGTTGTGTATTTCAGTATATTGGGTTTTATTGTACATTGTTGTGTTTTACTATATATTGTGTATTATTGTGCATTGTTGTGTATTACTATATATTGTGTATTATTGTGCATTGTTGTGTATTACTATATATTGTGTATTATTGTGCATTGTTGTGTGCTACTATATATAATGTATTATTGTGCATTGTTCTGAATATCTATATATATAATATTTTTGTGTATTGTTGTGTATTTCAGTATTTTGGGTATTATTGTGGATGGTTGTGTATTACTATATATTGTGTATTATTGAACATTGTTGTGTATTACTATACATTGTGTTTTATTGTGCATGGTTGTGTATTACTATATATTGTGTATTAATGTACATTGTTGTGTATTACTATATATTGTGTAATATTGTGCATTGTTCTGTATTACTATATATTGTGTATTATTGTGCATTGTTGTTTATTACTATATATTGTGTATTATTGTGCATTCTTGTGTATTACTATATATTGTGTATTATTGTGCATTTTTGTGTATTACTATATATTGTGTATTATTGTGCATTGTTGTGTATAACTATATATATGATATTATTGTGCATTGTTGTGTATTTCAGTATATTGTGTATTATTGTACATGATTGTGTATTACTATATATTGTGTATTATTGAACATTGTTGTGTATTACTATACATTGTGTATTATTGTGCATTGTTGTGTATTACTATATATTGTGTATTATTGTGCATTGTTGTGTATTACTATATATTGTGTATTATTGTGCATTGTTGTGTATTACTATATATTGTGATTATTGTGCATTGTTGTTTATTACCATATATTGCGTATTATTGTGCATTATTTTGTATTACTATATATTGTGTATTATTGTACATTGTTGTGTATTACTATAAATTGTGTATTATTGTACATTTTTGTGTATTACTATATATTGTGTATTATTGTGCATTGTTCTGTATTACTATATATTGTGTATTATTGTGCATTGTTGTTTATTACTATATATTGTGTATTATTGAGCATTGTTGTGTATTACTATATATTGTGTATTATTGTGCATTGTTGTGTATTACTATATATTGGGTATTACTGTGCATTGTTGCGTATTACAATATATTGTGTATTATTGTGCATTGTTGTGTATTACTATATATTGTGTATTATTGTGCATTGTTGTGAATTACTATATATTGGATATTATTGTGCATTTTTCTGTATTACTATATTTATATGGTGTTATTGTGCATTGTTCTGTATTACTATATATATGGTATTATTGGCATTGGTATTACAAATATGTGTATATTTACATGTGTGTATACTATATATGTGTATTTGTGTAACCAATATGTGTAATGTACAGTGTGTATACAATATATTGTGTATTTTGTACATTGTTGTGTATTACTATATATTGTGTAATATTGTGCATTGTTCTATTGTACTATATTTATATGGTATTATTGTGCATGTTGTGTATTACTATATATTGTGTATTATTGTGCATTGTTGCGTATTACTGTATTATATGGTGTTATTGTGCATTGTTGTGTATTACTATATATATATATGGTATTATTGTGCATTGTTTTGTATTACTATACATTTGTATTGTTGTGCATTGTTGTATATTACTATATTTATATGGTATTATTGTCATTGTTGTGTATTACAGTATATTGTGTATTATTGTGCAATGTTGTGTATTACAATATATTGTTATATTGTGCATTGTTGTGTATTACTATATTTATATGGTATTATTGTGCATTGTTGTATATTACTATATATTGTGTATTATTGTGCATTGTTGTGTATTACTATATATTGTGTATTATTGTACATTGTTTTGTATTACTATATATAGGGCATTATTTTGCATTGTTGTGTATAACTATATATATGGCATTATTGTGGATTGTTGTGTACTACAGTATATTGTGTTTATTGTGAATGGTTGTGTATTACAATATATTGTGTATTATGAGTATGTGTATTACTATACATTGTGTATTATTGTGCATTGTTGTGTATTACTATATATTGTGTATTATTGTACATTGTTATGTATTACTTTATATTGTGTATTATTGTGCATAGTTGTGTATTACTATTTATTGTGTATTATTGTTCATTGTTGTGTATTTCAGTATATTGTGTATTATTGTGCATTGTTGTGTATTACTATATATTGTGTATTATTATGCATTGTTGTGTATTATTATTATGCATTGTTGTGTATTACTATATATTGTGTATTATTGTAAATTGTTGTGTTTTAATATATATGGTATTATTGTACATTGTTGTGTATTACTATATATTGTTTATTATTGTGCATTGTTGTGTATTACTATATATTTTGTATTATTGTGCATTGTTGTGTATTACTATATATTGTGTGTTATTGTGCATTGTTGTGTATTACTATATATTGTGCATTATTGTGCATTGTTGTTTATTACCATATATTGCGTATTATTGTGCATTATTTTGTATTACTATATATTGTGTATTATTGTACATTGTTGTGTATTACTATACATTGTGTATTATTGTACATTTTTGTGTATTACTATATATTGTGTATTATTGTGCATTGTTCTGTATTACTATATATTGTGTATTATTGTGCATTGTTGTTTATTACTATATATTGTGTATTATTGAGCATTGTTGTGTATTACTATATATTGTGTATTATTGTGCATTGTTGTGTATTACTATATATTGGGTATTACTGTGCATTGTTGCGTATTACAATATATTGTGTATTATTGTGCATTGTTGTGTATTACTATATATTGTGTATTATTGTGCATTGTTGTGAATTACTATATATTGGATATTATTGGCATCTGTATTACTATATTATATGGTGTTATTGTGCATTGTTCTGTATTACTATATTTATATGGTATTATTGTGCATTTTTGTGTATTACAATATATTGTGTATTATTTTACATTGTTGTGTATTACTATATATTGTGTATTTTTGTGTATTACCATATATTGTGTATTATTGTACATTGTTGTGTATTACTATATATATTGTGTATTTTGTACATTGTTGTGTATTACTATATATTGTGTAATATTGTGCATTGTTCTATTGTACTATATTTATATGGTATTATTGTGCATTGTTGTGTATTACTATATATTGTGTATTATTGTGCATTGTTGCGTATTACTGTATTTATATGGTGTTATTGTGCATTGTTGTGTATTACTATATATATATATGGTATTATTGTGCATTGTTTTGTATTACTATACATTTTGTATTGTTGTGCATTGTTGTATATTACTATATTTATATGGTATTATTGTTCATTGTTGTGTATTACAGTATATTGTGTATTATTGTGCAATGTTGTGTATTACAATATATTGTTTATTATTGTGCATTGTTGTGTATTACTATATTTATATGGTATTATTGTGCATGTTGTATATTACTATATATTGTGTATTATTGTGCATTGTTGTGTATTACTATATATTGTGTATTATTGTACATTGTTGTATGCTATATATAGGGCATTATTTTGCATTGTTGTGTATAACAGAAAGGCAATGTGGATTGTTGTGTACTACAGTATATTGTGTTTTATTGTGAATGGTTGTGTATTACAATATATGTGTATTATTGAGTATGTGTATACTATACATTGTGTATTATTGTGCATGTGTGTATTACTATATATGTGTATTATTGTACAGTTATGTATTACTTATATGTGTATATGTGCATAGTGTGAACATATGTGTAATTGTTCATTGTGTGTATTCAGTATATGTGTATTATTGTGCATTGTTGTGTATTACTATATATTGTGTATTATTGTGCATTGTTGTGTATTACTATATATTGTGTATTATTATGCATTGTTGTGTATTACTATATATTGTGTATTATTGTAAATTGTTGTGTTTAAATATATGGTATTATTGTACATTGTTGTGTATTACTATATATTGTTTATTATTGTGCATTGTTGTGTATTACTATATATTTGTATTATTGTGCATTGTTGTGTATTACTATATATTGTGTGTTATTGTGCATTGTTGTGTATTACTATATATGTGCATTATGGCATTGTTGTTATACCAAATGCGTATATGTGCATTATTTGTATTACAATATGTGTATTATTGTACATTGTTGTGTATTACTATACATTGTGTATTATTGTACATTTTGTGTATTACTATATATTGTGTATTAATGTGCATTGTTCTGTATTACTATATATTGTGTATATTGTGCAGTTGTTTATTAGTATAATTGTGTATTATTGAGCATGTGTGTATTACTATATATTGGTATTAGTGCAGTGGTAACAATAGGGTAAGACAATTAGGTATAGGCAAAAGGGAGGAACAATAAGGTAAGGCATTTTGGAACAAAATGTGTATTATTTTACATTGGGAACATATATGGATGGTAACCAAATTGTGTATTATTGTAAGGGATACATATATATGGTATTTGTACATTGTGGTATTACTATATAGGTAATATGTGCATGTCTATAGTACTATATTAATGGTATTATTGTGCATGTTGTGTATTACTATATATTGTGTATATTGTGCATGTGCGTATTACTGTATTTATATGGTGTTATTGTGCATTGTTGTGTATTACTATATATATATATGGTATTATTGTGCATTGTTGTGTATTACTATACATTTTGTATTGTTGTGCATTGTTGTATATTACTATATTTATATGGTATTATTGTCATTGTTGTGTATTACAGTATATTGTGTATTATTGTGCAATGTTGTGTATTACAATATATTGTGTATTATTGTGCATTGTTGTGTATTACTATATTTATATGGTATTATTGTGCATTGTTGTATATTACTATATATTGTGTATTATTGTGCATTGTTGTGTATTACTATATATTGTGTATTATTGTACATTGTTGTATTACATATAAGGGAATGATGGGAAAAGGAAGGGAGGGTAAAGTATGGTTATTGTGAATGGTTGTGTATTACAATATATTGTGTATTATTGAGTAGTGTATACTATACATTGTGTATTATTGTGCATTGTTGTGTATTACTATATATTGTGTATTATTGTACATGTATGTATACATAGGAATTGGAGGAGAAGGCAGGGATACATATAGGAAGGCAGGGAACAATAGGAAGGAGGGAACAAAGGAATTGTAAATGGGAAAAAGGATATGAAGGGAACAAAGAAGGAGGGAACAAAGAATGTGAGGAAAAAAAGGGAAAAAGGAAGGACATGTGTGTATACTATAATTGGTAATGTGCATGTGTGTATTACATAAGGTATATGTGCATGTGGTATACAAATATAGAGGAGGAGGAGGAAACAAGGAAGGGAGAACAAAGGAAGGCAGGGAAAGGAAGGCAGGAAAGGAGGGACAAGGATAGAGGGTATTACATATATGTGTATTATTGTGCATGTTGTGTATTACATATATGGATTATTGTGCAGTGGTGCACAAAAAGAGGAGGAAAAAAAAAGGAGTGGAAGAGGAAGGGAGGGGTATACATAATGGTATATTGAACATGTGGTAACAAAGGAGGAGGGGAAAAAGGAAAGACAGGGAACAAGGAAAGGAGGAACAAAAGGAAAGAGATGTGTATACATATATGTGTATATGTGATGTGTATACTATATATGTGTATATGTGCATGTTGGTATACATAAAGAATATGGCATGGGAAGTAAGGAAGAAGGGTATACTATATATTGTGTATTATTGTACATTGTTGTGTATTACTATACATTGTGTATTATTGTGCATTGTTGGTATACTATAATGGAAAAGGTATTATTGTGCATTGTTGTGTATTACTATATATTGTGTATTATTGTGCATTGTTGTGTATTACTATATATGTGTATTATTGTGCATTGTTGTGTATTACTATATATGGATATGCACATAGTGTATAGTACGGTATATATTGTGTATTATTGTACATTGTTGTGTATTACTATATATTGTGTATATTGTGCATTGTTGTGTATTACTATATATTGTGTATTATTGTGCATTGTTGTGTATTACTATATATTGTGTATTATTGTGCATTGTTGTGTATTACTATATATGGAACGAGGGAAAAAGGAAGGCATGGGAACAAATGGATAGGCATTGTGGAATACAAATTGTGTATTACATATATATGGTGTTATTGTGCATTGTTGTGTATTACTATATATGGTATTATGTGCATTGTGTGTATACAATAGGAATGACATGGTGAACAAAGGTATAGGAAATGAGGGAACATATATGGAAGAGGTGTATTACTATAAATGGAAGGCAGTGTGATACATAATGGAAGTGCAGTGCGAACTGTAATATGGTGTATGGCAGTGGTAACAAAAAAGGAAGGCAGGAAAACAAGAGGGCAGTGATATACATATAATGGAAGTCATGTGTGTATTACGTATATAGTGTATTATTGTGCAATGTTGTGTATTACAATATATGTGTATTATGTGCATGTTGTGTATTACTATATTTATATGGTATTATTGTGCATTGTTGTATATTACTATATATTGTGTATTATTGTGCATTGTTGTGTATTACTATATATTGTGTATTATTGTACATTGTAAAATGTGATTACATACATTGTGTATTATTGTGCATTGTTGTGTATTACTATATATTGTGTATTATTGTACATGTTGTGTATTACTATATATGGAAAGAAGAGAAAGGAAGAAAAGGACAAGGGATAAGGCAGTGGAACAAAGGAAGAAAGGGAAAAAGGAAGACATGGGATACTATATAGGATATGTGCATGTGTGATACATATATGGAATGGCAGGGTATACATATATGTGGATGTGCATGTGTGTATTACATATATGGTAATGGCAGGAGACCAAAGCGAAGGCAGTGATACATAAGGATAGACAGGTGAACAAAGGAAGACAGGAACAAATGGATATGGCACGAACAAAGGAAGGAGTTGTTTATACAAATGGATAGAGCAGGGTATACTATAAGTGTATATGGCATGTGTGTATACAATATGGGAACTGTGCATGTGTGTAAAATAATTGGATATTGTGAGTGTGTATTACTATATATGTGTATATGGCATGTTGTGAATACAAAGGATATATTGGCATTTTTCGAACACAAAGGGAGGATTGTTCTGTATTACTAATTAAGGAAGGCAGGAAAAATGAAAAGGTAATTGTGCATTGTTGTGTATTACATATATATTGGTATTATGTACATTGTTGTGTATTACTATATATTGTGTAATATTGTGCATTGTTGTATAGTACATATATAGGTATATTGTGCATTGTTGTGTATTACTATATATGGATATTGTGCATGTGTGTATACGTATATATATGGTGTATTGTGCATTGTGTGTATTACAAATAAAGGAAGTGAGGAACAACAGTAGGAGGAAACAAAGGGAATTGTAGGGACACAGAAGGAAGGAAGGGAACAAAAGAAGGAGTGGTATACAAAGGAAGAGGGAACAAAGGATAGGCATGTGTGTATACAAAGGACATATATGGAAAAAGGCAGGGAAAAAAGGAAGGGAGAAGAGGGGAAAGGACAGAGATGGATACATACATGGATATGTGCATGTGGTATACATATAGTGTATATTGTGCATTGTGTGTATTACTATATATGTGTATATTGTGCATGTTGTGTATTACTATATATTGTGTATATTGTCATGTGTGTATACAGTAAGGTAAGGCATGTGTGTATACATATAGGAATATGCAGGGAACAAAGGAAAGGAAAAAGGAATGCAGGGTATAAATAAGGAATGCATGTTGTGTATTACTATATATTGTGTATTATTGTGCATTGTTGTGTATTACTATATATTGTGTATTATTGTGCATTGTTGTGTATTACTATATATTATTTATTGTACATGTTGTGTATTAATATATATTGTGTATTATTGTGCATTGTTGTGTATACTATATATTGTGTATTATTGTGCATTGTTGTGTATACTATATATATGGTATTATTGTGCATTGTTGTGTATTACTATATATTGGTATTATTGTGCATTGTTGTGTATTACTATATATATGTATTATTGTGCATTGTTGTGTATTACTATATATAAGTAATGGCATTGTGTGTAACATACAGGTAAAATGAAGCAGTGATTACTATATATGTGAAACATTGTTGTGAACAAAATATATATATTATAATATAATATATATACTATACATTGTGTATTATTGTGCATTGTTGTGTATTACTATCTATTGTGTATTATTGTTCATTGTTGTGTATTACAGTATATTGGGTATTATTGTACATTGTTGTGTTTTACTATATATTGTGTATTATTGTGCATTGTTGTGTATTACAATATATTGTGTATTATTGTGCATTGTTGTGTATTACTATATATTGTGTATTATTGTGCATTGTTGTGTGCTACTATATATAATGTATTATTGTGCATTGTTCTGAATATCTATATATATAATATTTTTGTGTATTGTTGTGTATTTCAGTATTTTGGGTATTATTGTGCATGGTTGTGTATTACTATATATTGTGTATTATTGAACATTGTTGTGTATTACTATACATTGTTTTATTGTGCATGGTTGTGTATTACTATATATTGTGTATTAATGTACATTGTTGTGTATTACTATATATTGTGTAATATTGTGCATTGTTCTGTATTACTATATATTGTGTATTATTGTGCATTGTTGTTTATTACTATATACTGTGTATTATTGTGCATTGTTTGTATTACAATATATTGTTTATTATTTTGCATTGTTGTGTATTACTATATATTGTGTATTATTGTGCATTTTTGTGTATTACTATATATTGTGTATTATTGTGCATTGTTGTGTATAACTATATATATGATATTATTGTGCATTGTTGTGTATTTCAGTATATTGTGTATTATTGTACATGATTGTGTATTACTATATATTGTGTATTATTGAACATTGTTGTGTATTACTATACATTGTGTATTATTGTGCATTGTTGTGTATTACTATATATTGTGTATTATTGTGCATTGTTGTCTATTACTATATATTGTGTATTATTGTGCATTGTTGTGTATTACTATATATTGTGTATTATTGTACATTGTTTTGTATGACTATATATTGTGTATTATTGTGCATTGTTGTTTATTACCATATATTGCGTATTATTGTGCATTATTTTGTATTACTATATATTGTGTATTATTGTACATGGTTGTGTATTACTATACATTGTGTATTATTGTACATTTTTGTGTATTACATATATTGTGTATTATTGTGCATTGTTCTGTATTACTATATATTGTGTATTATTGTGCATTGTTGTTTATTACTATATATTGTGTATTATTGTGCATTGTTGTGTATTACTATATATTGTGTATTATTGTGCATTGTTGTGTATTACTATATATTGGGTATTACTGTGCATTTTGCGTATTACAATATATTGTGTATTATTGTGCATTGTTGTGTATTACTATATATTGTGTATTGTGCATTGTTATGTATTACTATATATTGGATATTATTGTGCATTTTTCTGTATTACTATATCTATATGGTATTATTGTGCATTGTTGTGTATTACTATATATTGTGTATTATTGTGCATTGTTCTGTATTACTATATTTATATGGTATTATTGTGCATTTTTGTGTATTTCAATATATTGTGTATTATTTTACATTGTTGTGTATTACTATATATTGTGTATTATTGTGTATTTTTGTGTATTACCATTTATTGTGTATTATTGTACATTGTTGTGTATTACTATATATTGTGTATTTTTGTACATTGTTGTGTATTACTATATATTGTGTAATATTGTGCATTTTCTATTGTACTATATTTATATGGTATTATTGTGCATTGTTGTGTATTACTATATATTGTGTATTATTGTGCATTGTTGTGTATTTCTCATATTGAGTATTATTGTGCATTGTTGTGTATTACTATATATTGTGTATTATTGTGCATTGTTGCGTATTACTGTATTTATATGGTGTTATTGTGCATTGTTGTGTATTACTATATATATATATGGTATTATTGTGCATTGTTGTGTATTACAGTATATTGTGTATTATTGTGCAATGTTGTATATTACAATATATTGTTTATTATTGTGCATTGTTGTGTATTAATATATATTGTGTATTATTGTACATTGTTGTGTATTACTATATTTATATGGTATTATTGTGCATTGTAGTATATTACTATACATTATGTATTATTGTGCATTCATGTATATTACTATATATTGTGTATTATTGTGCATAGTTGTGTATTACTATATATAGGGCATTATTTTGCATTGTTGTGTATAACTATATATATGGCATTATTGTGCATTGTTGTGTACTACAGTATATTGTGTTTTATTGTGAATGGTTGTGTATTACAATATATTGTGTATTATTGAGTATTGTGTATTACTATACATTGTGTATTATTGTGCATTGTTGTGGATTACTATATATTGTGTATTATTGTACATTGTTATGTATTACTATATATTGTGTATTATTGTGCATAGTTGTGTATTACTATTTATTGTGTATTATTGTTCATTGTTGTGTATTTCAGTATATTGTGTATTATTGTGCATGGTTGTGTATTACTATATATTGTGTATTATTGAGCATTGTTGTGTATTACTATATATATGGTATTATTGTGCATTGTTCTGTATTACTATATATTGGGTTTTATTGTACATTGTTGTGTATTACTATATATTGTGTATTATTGTGCATTGTTGTGTATTACTATATATTGTGTATTATTGTGCATTGTTGTGTGCTACTATATAATGTATTATTGTGCATTGTTCTGTATATCTATATATATAATATTTTTGTGCATTGTTGTGTATTTCAGTATTTTGGGTATTATTGTGCATGGTTGTGTATTACTATATATTGTGTATTATTGAACATTGTTGTATATTACTATACATTGTGTTTTATTGTGCATGGTTGTGTATTACCATATATTGTGTATTAATGTCCCTTGTTGTGTATTACTATATATTGTGTAATATTGTGCATTGTTCTGTATTACTATATATTGTGTATTATTGTGCAGTGTTGTTTATTACTATATATTGTGTATTATTGTGCATTGTTTTGTATTACAATATATTGTTTATTATTTTGCATTGTTGTGTATTACTATATATTGTGTATTATTGTGCATTTTTGTGTATTTCTACATATTGTGTAATATTGTGAATTGTTCTGTATTACTATATATTGTGTATTATTGTGCATTGTTGTGTATTACTATATATATTTTATTATTGTGCATTGTTCTGTATAACTATATATATGATATTATTGTGCATTGTTGTGTATTTCAGTATATTGTGTATTATTGTGCATGATTGTGTATTACTATATATTGTGTATTATTGAACATTGTTGTGTATTGCTATACATTGTGTATTATTGTGCATTGTTGTGTATTACTATATATTGTGTATTATTGTGCATTGTTCTGTATTACTATATTTATATGGTATTATTGTGCATTTTTTTGTATTACAATATATTGTGTATTATTGTACATTGTTGTGTATTACTATATATTGTGTATTATCGTGCATTGTTGTGTATTACCATATATTGTGTATTATTGTACATTGTTGTGTATTACTATATATTGTGTATTATTGTGTATTGTTGTGTATTACTATATATTGTGTATTATTGTGCATTGTTGCGTATTACTGTATTTATATGGTGTTATTGTGCATTGTTGTGTATTACTATATATTGTGTATTATTGTGCATTGTTGCGTATTACTGTATTTATATGGTGTTATTGTGCATTGTTGCGTATTACTATATATTGTGTATTATTGTGCATTATTTTGTATTACTATATATTGTGTATTATTGTACATTATTGTGTATTACTATACATTGCGTATTATTGTACATTTTTTTGTATTACTTTATATTGTGTATTATTGTGCATTGTTCTGTATTACTATATATTGTGTATTATTGTGCATTGTTGTGTATTACTATCTATTGTGTATTATTGTGCATTGTTGCGTATTACAATATATTGTTTATTATTGTGCATTGTTGTGTATTACTATATATTGTGTATTATTGTGCATTGTTATGTATTACTATATATTGTGTATTATTGTGCATTGTTGTGTATTACTATATATTGGATATTATTGTGCATTTTTCTGTATTACTATATTTATATGGTATTATTGTGCATTGTTGTGTATTACTTTATATTGTGTATTATTGTGCATTGTTCTGTATTACTATATTCATATGGTATTATTGTGCATTTTTGTGTATTACAATATATTGTGTATTATTGTACATTGTTGTGTATTACTATATATTGTGTATTATTGTGCATTGTTATGTATTACTATATATTGTGTATTATTGTGCATTGTTGTGTATTACTATATATTGGATATTATTGTGCATTTTTCTGTATTACTATATTTATATGGTATTATTGTGCATTGTTGTGTATTACTTTATATTGTGTATTATTGTGCATTGTTGTGTATTACTTTATATTGTGTATTATTGTGCATTGTTCTGTATTACTATATTTATATGGTATTATTGTGCATTTTTGTGTATGACCATATATTGTGTATTATTGTAGATTGTTGTGTATTACTATACATTGTGTATTATTGTACATTGTTGTGTATTACTATATATTGTGCTTTATTGTGCATTGTTGTTTATTACTATATATTGTGTATTATTGTGCGGCAATTGGCTATGATTGTTGTTTATTACTATATATTGTGTATTATTGTGCATTATTTTGTATTACTATATATTGTGTATTATTGTACATTATTTTGTATTACTATATATTGTGTATTATTTTGCATTGTTCTGTATTACTATATATTGTGTATTATTGTGCATTGTTGTGTATTACTATATATTGTGTATGATTGTCACTGTTGTGTATTACTATATATTGTGTATTATTGTGCATTGTTATGTATTACTATATATTGGGTATTATTCTGCATTTTTCTGCATTACTATATTTATATGGTATTATTGTGCATTTTTGTGTATTACAATATATTGTGTATTATTGTACATTGTTGTGTATTACTATATATTGTGTATTATTGTGCATTTTTGTGTATTACAATATATTGTGTATT
Source organism: Leptodactylus fallax (assembly GCA_947044405.1). Classification (NCBI taxonomy): domain Eukaryota; kingdom Metazoa; phylum Chordata; class Amphibia; order Anura; family Leptodactylidae; genus Leptodactylus; species Leptodactylus fallax. The sequence continues at coordinate 112,305 of CAMRHE010000605.1, forward strand.
ATTGTACATTGTTTGTATTACTATATATTGTGTTTTATTGTGCATTGTTGTGTATTACTATATATTGTGTATTATTGTGCATTTTTCTGTATTACTATATTTATATGGTTTTATTGTGCATTTTTGTGTATTACAATATATTTTGTATTATTGTACATTGTTGTGTATTACTATATATTGTTTGTTATTGTGCAATGTTGTGTATTACTATATATTGTGTATTATTGTGCATTGTTCTGTATTACTATAGTTATATGGTATTATTGTGCATTTTTGTGTATTACAATATATTGTGTATTATTGTACATTGTTGTGTATTACTATATATTGTGTATTATTGTGCATTGTTATGTATTACTATATATTGTGTATTATTGTACATTGTTTTGTATAACAATATATTGTGTATTATTGTACATTGTTGTGTATTACTGTATATATTGGGTATTATTGTACATTGTTGTGTATTACTATATATTGTATATTGTTGTGCATTGTTGTGTATTATTACACATTGTGTATTATTGTACATTGTTGTGTATTACTATAAATTGTTTATTATTGTGCATTGTTGTGTTTTACTATACATTGTGTATTATTGTGCTTTGTTGTGTATTACTATATATGGTGTATTATTGTGCATTGTTTTGTATTACTATACATTGTGTATTATTATGCATAGTTCTTTATTAGTATATTTATATGGTATTATTGTGCATTGTTTTGTATCACTATATATTGAGTATTATTGTGCATTGTTGTGTTTTACTATATATTGTGTATTATTGTGCATTATTGTGTATTACTATATATTGTGTATCATTGTACATTGTTGTGTATTACTATATATTGTGTATTATTGTGCATTGTTGTGTATTACTATATATATGATATTATTGTCCATTGTTGTGTATTACTATATATGGTGTATTATTGTGCATTGTTTTGTATTACTATACATTGTGTATTATTATGCATAGTTCTTTATTAGTATATTTATATGGTATTATTGTGCATTGTTTTGTATCACTATATATTGAGTATTATTGTGCATTGTTGTGTTTTACTATATATTGTGTATTATTGTGCATTATTGTGTATTACTATATATTGTGTATCATTGTACATTGTTGTGTATTACTATTTATTGTGTATTATTGTTCATTGTTGTGTATTTCAGTATATTGTGTATTATTGTGCATTGTTGTGTATTACTATATATTGTGTATTATGGTACATTGTTTTGTACTACTATACATTGTGTATTATTGTGCATTGTTGTGTATTACTATATACTGTGTATTATTGTGCATTGTTGTGTACTACTATATATTGTGTATTATTGTGCATTATTGTGTTTTACTATATATTGTGTATTATTGTGCATTGTTGTGTATTACTATATATTGTGTATGATTGTGCATAGTATTGTATTACTATATATTGTGTATTATTGTGCATAGTTGTGTATTACTATATATTGTGTATTATTGTACATTGTTGTATATTACTATATATTGTGTACTATTATACATTGCTGTGTATTACTATATGTATATGGTATTATTGTGCATTGTTGTGTATTAATATATATTGTGTATTAATATAAATTGTGTATTACTGTATATTGTGTATTATTGTGCATTGTTGTGTATTACTATATATTGTGTATTATTGTGCATTGTTGTGTTTTACTATATTTATATGGTATTATTGTGAATTGTTGTGTATTACAATATATATTGTATTATTGTGCATTGTTGTGTATAAGTTTATATATAATATTATTGTGCATTGTTGTGTTTTACTATATTTATATGGTATTATTGTGAATTGTTGTGTATTACTATATATATTGTATTATTGTGCAATGTTGTGTATTACAGTATATTGTGTATTATTGTGCATTGTTGTTTATTACTATATATTGTGTATTATTGAGTATTGTTGTTTATTACTATACAATGTGTATTATTGTGCATAGTTGTGTATTACTATTTATTGTGTATTATTGTACATTGTTGTGTATTTCTATATATTGTGTATTACTGTGCATTGTTGTGTATTACTATATATTGTGTATTATTGTACATTGTTGTGTATTGCTATATATTGTGTTTTATTGTGCATTGTTTTGTATTACTACATATTGTGTATTATTGTACATTGTTGTGTATTACAATATTTTGTGTATTGTGCATTGTTGTGTATTACTATATATTTTGTATTATTGTACATTGTTGTGTATTACTATATATTGTGTTTTATTGTGCATTGTTGTGTATTACTATATATTGTGTATTATTGTGCATTGTAGTGTATTACTATATATTGTGTATTATTGTACATTATTTTGTATTACTATATATTGTGTATTATTTTGCATTGTTCTGTAATACTATATATTGTGTATTATTGTGCATTGTTTCGTATTACAATATATTGTGTATGATTGTGCACTGTTGTGTATTACTATATATTGTGTATTATTGTGCATTGTTATGTATTACTATATATTGGGTATTATTGTGCATTTTTCTGCTTTACTATATTGATATGGTATTATTGTGCATTTTTGTGTATTACAATATATTGTGTATTATTGTACATTGTTGTGTATTACTATATATTGTGTATTATTGTGCATTTTTGTGTATTACAATATATTGTGTATTATTGTACATTGTTTGTATTACTATATATTGTGTTTTATTGTGCATTGTTGTGTATTACTATATATTGTGTATTATTGTGCATTTTTCTGTATTACTATATTTATATGGTTTTATTGTGCATTTTTGTGTATTTCAATATATTTTGTATTATTGTACATTTTTTTCTACTACTATACATTGTGTATTATTGTGCATTGTTGTGTATTACTATATACTGTGTATTATTGTGCATTGTTGTGTATTACTATACATTGTGTTTTATTGTGCATTGTTGTTTATTACTATACATTGTGTATTATTGTGCATTGCTGTGTATTATTATATATTGTGTATTATTGTGCATTGTTGTGTATTACTATATATTGTGTATTATTGTACATTGTTGTGTATTACTATATATTGTAAATTATTGTGCATTGTTGTGTATTACTATATATTGTGTATTATTGTGCATTGTTGTGTATATTACTATATTGTGTATTATTGTAAATTTTTGTGTATTACTATATATTGTGTATTATTATGTATTGTTGTGTATTACTATATATTGTGTGTTATTATGCATTGTTGTGTATTACTATATATTGTGTATTATTATGCATTATTGTGTATTACTATATATTGTGTATTATTGTGCATTGTTGTGTATTACTATATATTGTGTGTTATTGTGCAAAGTTGTGTATTATAATATATTGTGTATTATTGTGCAATATTGTGTATTACTATATATTGTGTATTATTGTACATTGTTGTGTATAACTATATATTGTGTATTATTGTGCGTTGTTGTGTATTACTATATATTGTGTGTTATTGTGCAAAGTTGTGTATTATAATATATTGTGTATTATTGTGCAATATTGTGTATTACTATATATTGTGTATTATTGTACATTGTTGTGTATAACTATATATTGTGTATTATTGTGCATTGTTGTGTATTGCTATACATATATGATATTATTGTGCATTGTCGTGTATTACTATATATTGTGTATTATTGTGCATTGTTGTGTATTACTATACATTGTGTATTATTGTACATTTTTTTTTCTACTACTATACATTGTGTATTATTGTGCATTGTTGTGTATTACTATATACTGTGTATTATTGTGCATTGTTGTGTATTACTATATATTGTGTATTATGGTGCATTATTGTGTATTACTATATATTGTGTATTATTGTGCATTGTTGTGTATTACTATATATTGTGTATTATTGTGCATTGTTGTGTATTACTATACATTGTGTATTATTGTGTATTGTTGTGAATTATTTTATATTGTTTATTATTGTGCATTGTTGTGTATTACTATATATATGGTATTATTGTACATTGTTGTGTATTACTATATATTGTTATTGTGCATTGTTGTGTATTACTATATATTTTGTATTATTGTGTATTGTTTTGTATTACTATATATTGTTTATTATTGTAAATTGTTGTGTATTAATATATATTGTGCATTATTGTGCATTGTTGTGTATTACTATATATTGTGTATTATTGTGCATTGTTGTGTATTACTATATATTGTGTATTATTGTGCATTGTTGTGTATTACTATATATGTATATGGTATTATTGTGCATTGTTGTGTATTACTATACATTGTGCATTATTGTGCATTGTTGTGTATTACTTATATATATATATATATATATGGTATTATTGTGCATTGTTGTATATTACTATCTATTGTGTATTATTGTACATTGTTGTGTATTACTATACATTGTGTATTATTGTGCATTGTTGTGTATTACTATTTATTGTGTATTATTGTTCATTGTTGTGTATTTCAGTATATTGGGTTTTATTGTACATTGTTGTGTTTTACTATATATTGTGTATTATTGTGCATTGTTGTGTGCTACTATATATAATGTATTATTGTGCATTGTTCTGTATATCTATATATATAATATTTTTGTGCTTTGTTGTGTATTTCAGTATTTTGGGTATTATTGTGCATGGTTGTGTATTGCTATATATTGTGTATTATTGAACATTGTTGTGTATTACTATACATTGTGTTTTATTGTGCATGGTTGTGTATTACTATATATTGTGTATTAATGTACATTGTTGTGTATTACTATATATTGTGTAATATTGTGCATTGTTCTGTATTACTATATATTGTGTATTATTGTGCATTGTTGTTTATTACTATATATTGTGTATTATTGTGCATTGTTTTGTATTACAATATATTGTTTATTATTTTGCATTCTTGTGTATTACTATATATTGTGTATTATTGTGCATTTTTGTGTATTACTATATATTGTGTATTATTGTGCATTGTTGTGTATAACTATATATATGATATTATTGTGCATTGTTGTGTATTTCAGTATATTGTGTATTATTGTACATGATTGTGTATTACTATATATTGTGTATTATTGAACATTGTTGTGTATTACTATACATTGTGTATTATTGTGCATTGTTGTGTATTACTATATATTGTGTATTATTGTGCATTGTTGTGTATTACTATATATTGTGTATTATTGTGCATTGTTGTGTATTACTATATATTGTGCATTATTGTGCATTGTTGTTTATTACCATATATTGCGTATTATTGTGCATTATTTTGTATTACTATATATTGTGTATTATTGTACATTGTTGTGTATTACTATACATTGTGTATTATTGTACATTTTTGTGTATTACTATATATTGTGTATTATTGTGCATTGTTCTGTATTACTATATATTGTGTATTATTGTGCATTGCTGTTTATTACTATATATTGTGTATTATTGAGCATTGTTGTGTATTACTATATATTGGGTATTACTGTGCATTGTTGCGTATTACAATATATTGTGTATTATTGTGCATTGTTGTGTATTACTATATATTGTGTATTATTGTGCATTGTTGTGAATTACTATATATTGGATATTATTGTGCATTTTTCTGTATTACTATATTTATATGGTGTTATTGTGCATTGTTGTATATTACTATATTTATATGGTATTATTGTGCATTGTTGTATAATACTATATATTGTGTATTATTGTACATTGTTGTGTATTACTATATATAGGGCATTATTTTGCATTGTTGTGTATAACTATATATATTGTATTATTGTGCATTGTTGTGTACTACAGTATATTGTGTTTTATTGTGAATGGATGTGTATTACAATATATTGTGTATTATTGAGTATTGTGTATTACTATACATTGTGTATTATTGTGCATTTTTGTGTATTACTATTTATTGTGTATTATTGTTCATTGTTGTGTATTTCAGTATATTGGGTTTTATTGTACATTGTTGTGTTTTACTATATATTGTGTATTATTGTGCATTGTTGTGTATTACTATATATTGTGTATTATTGTGCATTGTTGTGTATTACTATATATTGTGTATTATTGTGCTTTGTTGTGTGCTACTATATATAATGTATTATTGTGCATTGTTCTGAATATCTATATATATAATATTTTTGTGCATTGTTGTGTATTTCAGTATATGGTTTTAGGGTATTATTGTGGATGGTTGTGTATTACTATATATTGTGTATTATTGAACATTGTTGTGTATTACTATACATTGTTTTATTGTGCATGGTTGTGTATTACTATATATTGTGTATTAATGTACATTGTTGTGTATTACTATATATTGTGTAATATTGTGCATTGTTCTGTATTACTATATATTGTGTATTATTGTGCATTGTTGTTTATTACTATATACTGTGTATTATTGTGCATTGTTTTGTATTACAATATATTGTTTATTATTTTGCATTGTTGTGTATTACTATATATTGTGGGTATTATTGGCATTGTTGTGTATTACTATATATTGGTATTACTGTGCATTGTTGCGTATTACAATATATTGTGTATTATTGTGCATTGTTGTGTATTACTATATATTGTGTATTATTGTGCATTGTTGTGAATTACTATATATTGGATATTATTGTGCATTTTTCTGTATTACTATATTTATATGGTGTTATTGTGCATTGTTCTGTATTACTATATTTATATGGTATTATTGTGCATTTTTGTGTATTACAATATATTGTGTATTATTTTACATTGTTGTGTATTACTATATATTGTGTATTTTTGTGTATTACCATATATTGTGTATTATTGTACATTGTTGTGTATTACTATATATATTGTGTATTTTTGTACATTGTTGTGTATTACTATATATTGTGTTATATTGTGCATTGTTCTATTGTACTATATTTATATGGTATTATTGTGCATTGTTGTGTATTACTATATATTGTGTATTATTGTGCATTGTTGCGTATTACTGTATTTATATGGTGTTATTGTGCATTGTTGTGTATTACTATATATATATATGGTATTATTGTGCATTGTTTTGTATTACTATACATTTTGTATTGTTGTGCATTGTTGTATATTACTATATTTATATGGTATTATTGTTCATTGTTGTGTATTACAATATATTGTTTATTATTGTGCATTGTTGTGTATTACTATATTTATATGGTATTATTGTGCATTGTTGTATATTACTATATATTGTGTATTATTGTGCATTGTTGTGTATTACTATATATTGTGTATTATTGTACATTGTTTTGTATTACTATATATAGGGCATTATTTTGCATTGTTGTGTATAACTATATATATGGCATTATTGTGGATTGTTGTGTACTACAGTATATTGTGTTTTATTGTGAATGGTTGTGTATTACAATATATTGTGTATTATTGAGTATTGTGTATTACTATACATTGTGTATTATTGTGCATTGTTGTGTATTACTATATATTGTGTATTATTGTACATTGTTATGTATTACTTTATATTGTGTATTATTGTGCATAGTTGTGTATTACTATTTATTGTGTATTATTGTTCATTGTTGTGTATTTCAGTATATTGTGTATTATTGTGCATTGTTGTGTATTACTATATATTGTGTATTATTATGCATTGTTGTGTATTACTATATATTGTGTATTATTATGCATTGTTGTGTATTACTATATATTGTGTATTATTGTAAATTGTTGTGTTTTAATATATATGGTATTATTGTACATTGTTGTGTATTACTATATATTGTTTATTATTGTGCATTGTTGTGTATTACTATATATTTTGTATTATCGCATTGTTTGTATTACTATATATTATTTATTATTGTAAATTGTTGTGTATTAATATATATTGTGCATTATTGTGCATTGTTGTGTATTACTATATATTGTGTATTATTGTACATTGTTTTGTATGACTATATATTGTGTATTATTGTGCATTGTTGTGTATTACTATATATGTATATGGTATTATTGTGCATTGTTGTGTATTACTATACATTGTGCATTAATGTGCATTGTTGTGTATTACTATATATATATATATATATATATATATATATATATATATATATATATATTATGGTATTATTGTGCATTGTTTTGTATTACTATACATTTTGTATTGTTGTGCATTGTTGTATATTACTATATTTATATGGTATTATTGTGCATTGTTGTATAATACTATATATTGTGTATTATTGTACATTGTTGTGTATTACTATATATAGGGCATTATTTTGCATTGTTGTGTATAACTATATATATTGTATTATTGTGCATTGTTGTGTACTACAGTATATTGTGTTTTATTGTGAATGGATGTGTATTACAATATATTGTGTATTATTGAGTATTGTGTATTACTATACATTGTGTTTTATTGTGCATTTTTGTGTATTACTATTTATTGTGTATTATTGTTCATTGTTGTGTATTTCAGTATATTGGGTTTTATTGTACATTGTTGTGTTTTACTATATATTGTGTATTATTGTGCATTGTTGTGTATTACTATATATTGTGTATTATTGTGCATTGTTGTGTATTACTATATATTGTGTATTATTGTGCATTGTTGTGTGCTACTATATATAATGTATTATTGTGCATTGTTCTGAATATCTATATATATAATATTTTTGTGTATTGTTGTGTATTTCAGTATTTTGGGTATTATTGTGGATGTTGTGTATTACTATATATTGTGTATTATTGACATTGTTGTGTATTACTATACATTGTGTATTATTGTGCATGGTTGTGTATTACTATATATTGTGTTTTAATGTGCATTGTTGTGTATTACTATATATTGTGTAATATTGTGCATTGTTCTGTATTACTATATATTGTGTATTATTGTGCATTGTTGTTTATTACTATATACTGTGTATTATTGTGCATTGTTTTGTATTACAATATATTGTTTATTATTTTGCATTGTTGTGTATTACTATATATTGTGTATTATTGTGCATTTTTGTGTATTACTATATATTGTGTATTATTGTGCATTGTTGTGTATAACTATATATATGATATTATTGTGCATTGTTGTGTATTTCAGTATATTGTGTATTATTGTACATGATTGTGTATTACTATATATTGTGTATTATTGAACATTGTTGTGTATTACTATACATTGTGTATTATTGTGCATTGTTGTGTATTACTATATATTGTGTATTATTGTGCATTGTTGTCTATTACTATATATTGTGTATTATTGTGCATTGTTGTGTATTACTATATATTGTGTATTATTGTACATTGTTTTGTATGACTATATATTGTGTATTATTGTGCATTGTTGTTTATTACCATATATTGCGTATTATTGTGCATTATTTTGTATTACTATATATTGTGTATTATTGTACATGGTTGTGTATTACTATACATTGTGTATTATTGTACATTTTTGTGTATTACTATATATTGTGTATTATTGTGCATTGTTCTGTATTACTATATATTGTGTATTATTGTGCATTGTTGTTTATTACTATATATTGTGTATTATTGTGCATTGTTGTGTATTACTATATATTGTGTATTATTGTGCATTGTTGTGTATTACTATATATTGGGTATTACTGTGCATTGTTGCGTATTACAACATATTGTGTATTATTGTGCATTGTTGTGTATTACTATATATTGTGTATTATTGTGCATTGTTCTGTATTACTATATTTATATGGTATTATTGTGCATTTTTGTGTATTTCAATATATTGTGTATTATTTTACATTGTTGTGTATTACTATATATTGTGTATTATTGTGTATTTTTGTGTATTACCATTTATTGTGTATTATTGTACATTGTTGTGTATTACTATATATTGTGTATTTTTGTACATTGTTGTGTATTACTATATATTGTGTAATATTGTGCATTGTTCTATTGTACTATATTTATATGGTATTATTGTGCATTGTTGTGTATTACTATATATTGTGTATTATTGTGCATTGTTGTGTATTTCTCTATATTGAGTATTATTGTGCATTGTTGTGTATTACTATATATTGTGTATTATTGTGCATTGTTGCGTATTACTGTATTTATATGGTGTTATTGTGCATTGTTGTGTATTACTATATATATATATGGTATTATTGTGCATTGTTGTGTATTACAGTATATTGTGTATTATTGTGCAATGTTGTATATTACAATATATTGTTTATTATTGTGCATTGTTGTGTATTAATATATATTGTGTATTATTGTACATTGTTGTGTATTACTATATTTATATGGTATTATTGTGCATTGTAGTATATTACTATACATTATGTATTATTGTGCATTCATGTATATTACTATATATTGTGTATTATTGTGCATAGTTGTGTATTACTATATATAGGGCATTATTTTGCATTGTTGTGTATAACTATATATATGGCATTATTGTGCATTGTTGTGTACTACAGTATATTGTGTTTTATTGTGAATGGTTGTGTATTACAATATATTGTGTATTATTGAGTATTGTGTATTACTATACATTGTGTATTATTGTGCATTGTTGTGTATTACTATATATTGTGTATTATTGTACATTGTTATGTATTACTATATATTGTGTATTATTGTGCATAGTTGTGTATTACTATTTATTGTGTTATTGATGTGTTTCTATTGTTGTGTATTATTGTGCATTGTTGTGTTTTACTATATATTGTGTTTTTTTGTGTTTTTTTTCTTATAATATTTATTTTTTTTTTATATATAATATTTTTTTTTTAATACAGTATATTGTGTATTATTGTGCATGGTTGTGTATTACTATATATTGTGTATTATTGAGCATTGTTGTGTATTACTATATATATGGTATTATTGTGCATTGTTCTGTATTACTATATATTGGGTTTTATTGTACATTGTTGTGTATTACTATATATAATATTATTATGCATTGTTCTGTATTACTATATATTGGGTTTTATTGTACATTGTTGTGTTTTACTATATATTGTGTATTATTGTGCATTGTTGTGTTTTACTATATATTGTGTATTATTGTGCATTGTTGTTTGCTACTATATAATGTATTATTGTGCATTGTTCTGTATATCTATATATATAATATTTTTGTGCATTGTTGTGTATTTCAGTATTTTGGGTATTATTGTGCATGGTTGTGTATTACTATATATTGTGTATTATTGAACATTGTTGTATATTACTATACATTGTGTTTTATTGTGCATGGTTGTGTATTACCATATATTGTGTATTAATGTCCCTTGTTGTGTATTACTATATATTGTGTAATATTGTGCATTGTTCTGTATTACTATATATTGTGTATTATTGTGCAGTGTTGTTTATTACTATATATTGTGTATTATTGTGCATTGTTTTGTATTACAATATATTGTTTATTATTTTGCATTGTTGTGTATTACTATATATTGTGTATTATTGTGCATTTTTGTGTATTTCTACATATTGTGTAATATTGTGAATTGCTCTGTATTACTATATATTGTGTATTATTGTGCATTGTTGTGTATTACTATATATATTTTATTATTGTGCATTGTTCTGTATAACTATATATATGATATTATTGTGCATTGTTGTGTATTTCAGTATATTGTGTATTATTGTGCATGATTGTGTATTACTATATATTGTGTATTATTGAACATTGTTGTGTATTGCTATACATTGTGTATTATTGTGCATTGTTGTGTATTACTATATATTGTGTATTATTGTGCATTGTTCTGTATTACTATATTTATATGGTATTATTGTGCATTTTTTTGTATTACAATATATTGTGTATTATTGTACATTGTTGTGTATTACTATATATTGTGTATTATCGTGCATTGTTGTGTATTACCATATATTGTGTATTATTGTACATTGTTGTGTATTACTATATATTGTGTATTATTGTGTATTGTTGTGTATTACTATATATTGTGTATTATTGTGCATTGTTGCGTATTACTGTATTTATATGGTGTTATTGTGCATTGTTGTGTATTACTATATATTGTGTATTATTGTGCATTGTTGCGTATTACTGTATTTATATGGTGTTATTGTGCATTGTTGCGTATTACTATATATTGTGTATTATTGTGCATTATTTTGTATTACTATATATTGTGTATTATTGTACATTATTGTGTATTACTATACATTGCGTATTATTGTACATTTTTGTGTATTACTATATATTGTGTATTATTGTGCATTGTTCTGTATTACTATATATTGTGTATTATTGTGCATTGTTGTGTATTACTATATATTGTGTATTATTGTGCATTGTTGCGTATTACAATATATTGTTTATTATTGTGCATTGTTGTGTATTACTATATATTGTGTATTATTGTGCATTGTTATGTATTACTATATATTGTGTATTATTGTGCATTGTTGTGTATTACTATATATTGGATATTATTGTGCATTTTTCTGTATTACTATATTTATATGGTATTATTGTGCATTGTTGTGTATTACTTTATATTGTGTATTATTGTGCATTGTTCTGTATTACTATATTCATATGGTATTATTGTGCATTTTTGTGTATTACAATATATTGTGTATTATTGTACATTGTTGTGTATTACTATATATTGTGTATTATTGTGCATTGTTATGTATTACTATATATTGTGTATTATTGTGCATTGTTGTGTATTACTATATATTGGATATTATTGTGCATTTTTCTGTATTACTAATTTATATGGTATTATTGTGCATTGTTGTGTATTACTATATATTGCGTATTATTGTGCATTGTTGTGTATTACTATATATTGTGTATTATTGTAGATTGTTGTGTATTACTATACATTGTGTATTATTGTACATTGTTGTGTATTACTATATATTGTGCTTTATTGTGCATTGTTGTTTATTACTATATATTGTGTATTATTGTGCATTATTTTGTATTACTATATATTGTGTATTATTGTGCATTGTTGAATATTACTGTATTTATATGGTGTTATTGTGCATTGTTGTGTATTACTATATATTGTGCTTTATTGTGCATTGTTGTTTATTACTATATATTGTGTATTATTGTGCATTATTTTGTATTACTATATATTGTGTATTATTGTACATTATTTTGTATTACTATATATTGTGTATTATTTTGCATTGTTCTGTATTACTATATATTGTGTATTATTGTGCATTGTTCTGTATTACTATATATTGTGTATGATTGTGCACTGTTGTGTATTACTATATATTGTGTATTATTGTGCATTGTTATGTATTACTATATATTGGCTATTATTCTGCATTTTTCTGCATTACTATATTTATATGGTATTATTGTGCATTTTTGTGTATTACAATATATTGTGTATTATTGTACATTGTTGTGTATTACTATATATTGTGTATTATTGTGCATTTTTGTGTATTACAATATATTGTGTATTATTGTACATTGTTTGTATTACTATATATTGTGTTTTATTGTGCATTTTTGTGTATTACTATATATTGTGTATTATTGTGCATTTTTCTGTATTACTATATTTATATGGTTTTATTGTGCATTTTTGTGTATTACAATATATTTTGTATTATTGTACATTGTTGTGTATTACTATATATTGTTTGTTATTGTGCAATGTTGTGTATTACTATATATTGTGTATTATTGTGCATTGTTCTGTATTACTATAGTTATATGGTATTATTGTGCATTTTTGTGTATTACAATATATTGTGTATTATTGTACATTGTTGTGTATTACTATATATTGTGTATTATTGTGCATTGTTATGTATTACTATATATTGTGTATTATTGTACATTGTTTTGTATAACAATATATTGTGTATTATTGTACATTGTTGTGTATTACTATATATATTGGGTATTATTGTACATTGTTGTGTATTACTATATATTGTATATTGTTGTGCATTGTTGTGTATTATTACACATTGTGTATTATTGTACATTGTTGTGTATTACTATATATTGTGTATTATTGTGCATTGTTGTGTATTACTACACATTGTGTATTATTGTACATTGTTGTGTATTACTATATATTGAGTATTATTGTGCATTGTTGTGTATTACTGCAGTGCTGGCCAAAAGTATTGGCACCCCTGCAATTCTGTCAGATAATACTCCATTTCTTCCAGAAAATGATTGCAATCACAAATGCTTTGGTAATAAGATCTTCATTTATTTTGCTTGCAATGAAAAAACACAAAAGAGAATGAAAAAAAAAGTCAAATCATTGATCATTTTACACAAAACTCCAAAAATGGGCCGGACAAAAGTATTGGCACCCTCAGCCTAATACTTGGTAGCACAACCTTTAGACAAAATAACTGCGAACAACCGCTTCCGGTAACCATCAATGAGTTTCTTCCAATGCTCTGCTGGAATTTCTCCAGGTCCCTGAGATGTGAAGGGCGCCTTCTCCAAACTGCCATTGTGAGATCTCTCCTTGGGTGTTCTATGGGATTCAGGTCTGGACTCATTGCTGCCACTTTACAAGTCTCCAGTGCTTTCTCTCACACCATTGGGTCATTGTCCTGCTGGAAGACCCATGACCTCTGAGGGAGACCCAGCTTTCTCACACTGGGCCCTACATTATGCTGCAGACTTCATAATGCCATGCACACGGTCAAGCAGTCCAGTGCCAGAGGCAGCAAAGCAACCCCAAAGATCAGGGAACCTCCGCCATGTCTGACTGTAGGGACCGTGTTCTTTTCTTTGAAGGCCTCTTTTTTTTTCCTGTAAACTCTATGTTGATGCCTTTTCCCAAAAAGCTCTACTTTTGTCTCATCTGACCAGAGAACATTCTTCCAAAAAGTTTTTGGCTTTCTCAGGTAAGTTTTGGCTTTTTTATGTCTCTGGGTCAGAAGTGGGGTCTTCCTGGGTATCCTACCATAGAGTCCCTTTTCATTCAGACACCGACGGATAGTACGGGTTGACACTGTTGTACCCTCGGACTGCAGGGCAGCTAGAACTTGTTTGGATGTTAGTCGAGGTTCTTTAGCCACCATCCGCACAATCTTTCTTTTGCGTCCACATCTAGGGAGGTTAGCAACAGTGCCATGGGCTTTACACTTCTTGATGACACTGCGCATGGTAGACACAGGAACATTCAGGTCTTTGGAGATGGACTTGTAGCCTTGAGATTGCTCATGCTTCCTCACAATTTTGCTTCTCAAGTCCTCAGACAGTTCTTTGGTCTTCTTTCTTTTCTCCATGCTCAATGTGGTACACACAAGGACACAGGACAGAGGTTGAGTCAACTTTAATCCATTTTAACTGGCTGCAAGTGTGATTTAGTTATTGCCGCCACCTGTTATGTGCCACAGGTAAGTAACAGGTGCTGTTAATTACACAAATTAGAGAAGCATCACATGATTTTTCAAAGGGTGCCAATACTTTTGTCCACCCCCTTTTTATGTTTGGTGTGGAATTCTATCCAATTTGGCTTTTTGAAAATTCTTTTGGGGTTTTCCTATAGAGAAAAAATAAAAGGAGAAAATAATACCAAAGGGTTTGGGGTTGGAAATTTTTTGGGGGAGAAGGGGGGGAATTAGGGGGGGAAAGGGGGGGGGGGCAAAATTTTTGGGGGAGGGTGTTAAAAAAAAAAAAAAAAAAAAAAAAAAAATATTTTTTTTATATAAAAAAATATAATTTTAAATAAAATATAATTTTTTTTTTAATAAAATATATTTTTTTTTTTATAAAATATTTTTTTTTAATGTGTAATAATACTCAACAATATACAATGTATAAAAATTCTAAATAATGCATAATACTATACAACAATGTGTAATAGTACATAACAATGAATAATGATACACAGTAATGTTCAGAAATGTGTAGTAATAGACAAAGCTGCAGAATACTGCCTATGTATTCGGTAAGACAGTTTTGGTCACAAGAAGACAGTAATATTGACTAGTGACCAAATTATAGTGTCATACAGTGCCCAAGTCTTACCTCTCCATAATACTGAAATAGAATATCACTATAGATTGTTACTCTTGCTGTAGCAGCTTTATATATTGAATGGCGGTGATATGTAGGTACTATATGGTGCCATTTCTGGACACTCTGTGAGATTAATATTGGTCTTTCTAGTCAATTAATAGCACTGTAATGTACATTAAAAAAGTAATACCGCTATACAATGCACAAATTGGTGCGGAACTACCTGAGGATTAACGCGGGGAAGACCAAGGAGATGGTGGTGGACTTCCGTAAAGGCAGAAGCCCTCCTAAACCAGAGGACATCCTGGGGACGGGCATCGAGATTGTGAACACCTATAAGTACCTGGGTTTGCTCCTTAATAATAAGCTGGACTGGGCAGATCATATGGAGGCCCTGTACAGGAAGGGCCACAGCAGGCTCTACCTGCTTAGGAAGCTGAGAGCCTTTGGAATCCGGGGGGCACTTCTTAGGACTTTCTTCAACTCGGTAGTGGCATCAGCCATCTTCTTTGGAGTGGCCTGCTGGGGGAGCAGTACATCAACCAGGGATTGGAATAGACTCGACAAGCTGATTAGAAGGGCCAGCTCTGTCCTGGGGAGCCCACTGGACCCAGTGCAGGTGGTGGGTGACAGAAGGATACTGTCCGTGGTGAGCTCCATGCAGAAGAAGAACTCCCATCCCATGCATGAGACTGTGATCGCGCTGAGCAGTACTGTCAGTGACCGACTGCTCCACCCTAGGTGTGAGAAGGAGCGCTATCGGAAGTCTTTCCTCCCCACCGCGGTTAGGCTGTACAACCAACACCGACCTAAGCGGAGATCAACACACACAGAGAACTGAAATATCTTTAAATTGTGATATCCCTTCTGCTACGTTTTTACCTTTACCTTTTATCTGTACCTACGGTCACTATAATGCCCTTACCTTGGAGCTTTTGTATTTGTATTATCTTTGCTGCTGTAACAAACTGAATTTCCCCATGGTGGGACTATTAAAGGATTATCTTATTTTATTACTGAGGTATTATTTGAGATATCACATGACCAGTTATATGAGTAATATCACATGACTAGTGACATGATTAATATCACATGACCAGTTATATAAGTAATATCACATGACCAGTTATATGAGTAATATCACATGACCAGTTATATGAGTAATATCACATGACCAGTTATAAGAGTAATATCACATGACTAGTGACATGAGTAATATCACATGACCAGTTATATGAGTAATATCACATGACTAGTGACATGAGTAATATCACATGACCAGTTATATGAGTAGTATCACATGACTAGTTATAAGAGTAATATCACATGACCAGTTATATGAGTAATATCACATAACCAGTTATATAAGTAATATCACATGACCAGTTATATGAGTAATATCACATGACCAGTTATAAGAGTAATATCACATGACTAGTGACATGAGTAATATCACATGACCAGTTATATGAGTAATATCACATGACTAGTGACATGAGTAATATCACATGACCAGTTATAAGAGTAATATCACATGACCAGTTATATAAGTAATATCACATGACCAGTTATATGAGTAATATCACATGACCAGTTATAAGAGTAATATCACATAACCAGTTATATAAGTAATATCACATGACCAGTTATATGAGTAATATCACATGACCAGTTATATGAGTAATATCACATGACCGGTTATAAGAGTAATATCACATGACTAGTGACATGAGTAATATCACATGACCAGTTATATGAGTAATATCACATGACTAGTGACATGAGTAATATCACATGACCAGTTATATGAGTAGTATCACATGACTAGTTATAAGAGTAATATCACATGACCAGTTATATGAGTAATATCACATAACCAGTTATATAAGTAATATCACATGACCAGTTATATGAGTAATATCACATGACCAGTTATAAGAGTAATATCACATGACTAGTGACATGAGTAATATCACATGACCAGTTATATGAGTAATATCACATGACTAGTGACATGAGTAATATCACATGACCAGTTATATGAGTAATATCACATGACTGAGCTTATTTCCGGCACGGTTTCATGCGTATCCGTGTGACTTCTGGTACAGAAGAGTAATGAGAGAATCCTCATGGCCTACTAGTTAGCGATGATATCGTCCCCCCTGTCTTTGTGGTATCTTCGGGGTATAATCTCTAGAAGGTAAGTGACCGCATTATGTGGGTTTTTCTAATATGAAGGTGAAACTCTGGTTCCGGATAAGATCACGAACATTGTTATTGATTTTTATATTCTTTTCTTTTGTTTCTTATGATGGTTCTCAGTTTTTTGGGATGTTCTATCCATTGTGTCCTTGTCGTGCTGTTGGATGAAGGGGTTAATATGGTGGTGACATCACTAGTTACCCCTACGTACTGTATATTCCTCTGTGCTATATTTTGTTGCATGTCCCTGCCATGAGTGAGAGGCGACGTTTTATCCATCTGTGTATGACATCACTTTATGGTTTCCATGTTTTGAGGTAAACGTTACATTTTATAAAAATCTTTTCCTCTGGTGATGGAAATATTTTATTTTACTTACCTGTTTGATGGTCTAATAATATCTCTGCACAAAGAAAGGAGGTATATATATATAATGCCTTGCTTCAATAACACAACTACCATGCACAGATCATAAATAATACTGCCATAAAGTACAATACTCCAATAATACATTTATATAACGCCGCTCCAATTATACCTCTATATAACGCTCCAGTAATACCTGTATATAACGCTCGAATTACACCTCTATATAACACTCCAGTAAAACCTGTATATAATACTCCAATAATACCTGTATATAATACTCCAGTAATACCTGTATATAATACTCCAGTAATACCTGTATATAATACTCCAATATTACCTGTATATAACACTCCAGTAATACCTGTATATAATACTCCAATAATACATTTATATAACAATCCAGTAATACCTCTATATAACACTCCAGTAATACCTCTATATAATACTCCAGTAATACCTGTATATAATACTCCAGTAATACCTGTATATAATACTCCAGTAATACCTGTATATAATACTCCAATAATACCTGTATATAACACTCCAGTAATACCTGTATATAATACTCCAGTAATACCTGTATATAATACTCCAATAATACCTGTATATAACACTCCAGTAATACCTGTATATAACACTCCAGCAATACCTCTATATAACACTCCAGTAATACCTCTATATAATACTCCAGTAATACCTGTATATAATACTCCAGTAATACCTGTATATAATACTCCAGTAATACCTGTATATAATACTCCAATAATACCTGTATATAACACTCCAGTAATACCTGTATATAACACTCCAGTAATACCTGTATATAATACTCCAATAATACATGTATATAATACTCCAGTAATACCTGTATATAATACTCCAGTAATACCTGTATATAATACTCCAGTAATACCTCCTATATAATACTCCAGAAATACCTGTATATAACACTCCAGTAATACCTCTATATGATACTCTAGTAATAACTGTATATAACACTCCAGTAAAACCTATATATAATACTCCAGTAATATGTCCTATACAACACTCCAGTAATACCTCTATATAATACTCCAGTAATAACTGAATATAACACTCCAGTAATACCTGTATATAACACTCCAGTAATACCTGTATATAATACTCCAGTAATACCTGTATATAATACTCCAATAATACCTGTATATAACACTCCAGTAATACCTGTATATAACACTCCAGTAATACCTCTATATAACACTCCAGTGATACCTCTATATAATACTCCAGTGATACCTGTATATAATACTCCAGAAACCTGTCCCCTCCAGTAATACCTGTATATAATACTCCAGTAATACCTGTATATAATACTCCAATAATACCTGTATATAACACTCCAGTAATACCTGTATATAATACTCCAATAATACCTCCTATATAATACTCCAGAAATACCTATATATAACACTCCAGTAATACCTGTATATAATACTCCAGTAATACCTCCTATATAATACTCCAATAATACATGTATATAAATAACGCTCCAATTATACCTCTATAGAACACTCCAGTAATACCTCCTATATAATACTCCAGAAATACCTGTATATAACACTCCAGTAATACCTCTATATGATACTCTAGTAATACCTCCTATACAACACTCCAGTAATACCTCTATATAATACTCCAGTAATAACTGTATATAACACTCCAGTAATAACTGTATATAACACTCCAGTAAAACCTCTATATAATACTCCAGTAATACCTCCTATACAACACTCCAGTAATACCTCTATATAATACTCCAGTAATAACTGTATATAACACTCCAGTAATACCTGTATATAACACTCCAGTAATACCTGTATATAATACTCCAATAATACCTGTATATAATACTCCAGTAATACCTGTATATAATACTCCAGTAATACCTGTATATAATACTCCAGTAATACCGGTATATAATACTCCAATAATATCTGTATATAACACTCCAGTAATACCTGTATATAACACTCCAGTAATACCTGTATATAATACTCCAATAATACCTCCTATATAATACTCCAGAAATACCTGTATATAACACTCCAGTAATACCTGTATATAATACTCCAGTAATACCTCCTATAAAATACTCCAGAAATACCTGTATATAACACTCCAGTAATACCTGTATATAATACTCCAATAATACATGTATATAAATAACGCTCCAATTATACCTCTATATAACACTCCAGTAATACCTCCTATATAATACTCCAGAAATACCTCTATATAATACTCCAGTAATACCTCCTATATAATACTCCAGAAATACCTGTATATAACACTACAGTAATACCTCTATATGATACTCTAGTAATAACTGTATATAACACTCCAGTAAAACCTCTATATAATACTCCTGTAATACTTCTGTCGGGGGCAAGTCCTCCTGGGATGGATGTCACCGTAAGCCTAATTAAATAAATAACCAGTTTCGAGTACTCGGGAAACAAGACGTACACAGGTATCGTGTATGAACCGTTTCTACTTTATTACGTAGTTCAATACAGTTTTAAAAGCAAGCTCAATTACATAACAGTCATGTGATCAATATACATATATGGTCTTTCCAGTTCCGTTATCACACAAATTTGTTCATTTACCCATCACCCCAGATGTTTTCATTTTCACCTTATCTAAATGTCCTCCCAAGACTACTAGTTCTGCTGAAATCGGCAGAACTGTTGATATCTCCCCCAGACTCCAAGTCTGTCCTTATCAACTACGCAGTCTTGTTTACAGAACATTCCACCCTCTTGTGCTTTCTGTATACTGTGATATAGAATATAGTGCAAGTTATGTTTTAACCCTTACACTTCCTATATAAAACTCCAGTAATACCTCCTATATAATACTCCAGTAATACCTGTATATAATACTCCAGTAATAACTGTATATAACACTTCAGTAAAACCTCTATATAATACTCCTGTAATACTTCCTACAGTCATGGCCAAAAGTTTTGAGAATGACACAAATATTATATTTTCACATGATCTGCTGCCCTCTGGTTTTTATGTGTGTTTGTCAGATGTTTTTATCACATACAGAAATAGAATTGCATTCATATTATGAGTAACAGAAGCTTATATTGACAGTTAGAATGAGTTCATGCAGCAAGTCAATATTTGCAGTGTTGACCCTTCTTCTTCAGGACCTCTGCAATTCTCCCTGGCATGCTCTCAATCAACTTCTGGACCAAATCCTGACTGATAGCAGTCCATTCTTGCAGAATCAATGCTTTCATTTTGTCTGAATTTGTTGGTTTTTGTTTGTCCACCCGTCTCTTGATGATTGACCACAAGTTCTCAATGGGATTAAGATCTGGGGAGTTTCCAGGCCATGGACCCAAAATCTCTATGTTTTGTTCCCTGAGCCATTTAGTTATCACCTTTGCTTTATGGCAAGGTGCTCCATCATGCTGGAAAAGGCATTGTTGAGCGCCAAACTGCTCTTGGACGGTTGGGAGAAGTTGCTCTTGGAGGACATTCTGGTACCATTCTTTATTCATGGCAAGACTGTGAGAGAGCCGATTCCCTTGGCTGAGAAGCAACCCCACACATGAATGGTTTCAGGATGCTTTACAGTTGGCATGAGACAAGACTGGTGGTAGCGCTCACCTCTTCTTCTCCGAATAAGCTGTTTTCCAGATGTTCCAAACAATGGAAAAGGGGATTGATCAGAGAAAATGACTTTCCCCCAGTCCTCAGCAGTCCACTCCCTGTACCTTTTGCAGAATATCAGTCTGTCCCTGATGTTTTTTCTGGAGAGAAGTGGCTTCTTTGCTGCCCTCCTTGAGACCAGGCCTTGCTCCAAGAGTCTCCGCCTCACAGTGCGTGCAGATGCACTCACACCTGCCTGCTGCCATTCCTCAGCAAGCTCTGCACTGCTGGTAGCCCGATCCCGCAGCTGAAACACTTTTAAGAGACGGTCCTGCCGCTTGCTGGTCTTTCTTGGGCGCCCTGGAGCCTTTTTGGCACCAATGGAACCTCTCTCCTTGAAGTTCTTGATGATGCGATAGATTGTTGACTGAGGTGCAATCTTTCTAGCTGCAATACTCTTCCCAGTGAGGCCATTTTTGTGCAGTGCAATGATGACTGCACGTGTTTCTTTAGAGATAACCATGGTTAACAGAAGAGAAACAATGATGGCAAGCACCAGCCTCCTTTTAAAGTGTCCAGTGGTGTCATTCTTACTTAATCATGACAGATTGATCTCCAGCCCTGTCCTCATCAACACCCACACCTGTGTTAATGGAGCAATCACTGAAACGATGTTAGGTGGTCCTTTTAAGGCAGGGCTGCAATGATGTTGAAATGTGTTTTGGGGGAGAAAGTTCATTTTCTAGGCAAATATTGACTTTGCAAGTAATTGCTGTTAAGCTGATCACTCTTTATAACATTCTGGAGTATATGCAAATTGCCATTAGAAAAACTGAAGCAGTAGACTTTGTAAAAATTAATATTTGTATCATTCTCAAAACATTTGGCCATGACTGTATATAACACTCCAGTAATATCTGTATATAACACTCCAGTAATACCTGTATATAATACTCCAGTAATACCTGTATATAATACTCCAGTAATACCTGTATATAATACTCCAGTAATACCTCTATATAACACTCCAGTAATACCTGTATATAATATTCCAGTAATATCTCTATATAACACTCTAGTAATATCTGTATATAACACTCCAGTAATACCTGTATATAATACTCCAGTAACACCTCTATATAACACTCCAGTAATACCTCCTATATAATACTCCAGTAATACCTGTATATAACACTCCAGTAATACCTGTATATAATACTCCAGTAATACCTGTATATAATACTCCAGTAATACCTCTATATAACACTCCAGTAATACCTGCATATAATACTCCAGTAATACCTCTATATAATACTCCAGTAAAACCTGTATATAACACTCCAGTAATACCTCCTATAAAATAATCCAGTAATACCTGCTATATAATACTCAAGCAATACCTCCATATAATGCTCCAGTAATACCTGTATATAAGACTTTTATAATATCTGTATATAATGATCCAGTAATACCTGTATATAATACTCCAGTAATACCTGTATATAATGATCCAGTAATACCTGTATATAATGCTCCAGTAATACCTGTATATAATGCTTCAGTAATATCTGTATATAATACTCTAGTAATACCCCCAAATAATACCCCGGTAATATCTATATATAATACTCCAGTAATACCTGTATATAAAAAAAAAGAAAAGCCTCCATATAATGCTCCAGTAATACCTGTATATAATACTCCAGTAATACCTGTATATAATACTTCAGTAATACCTGTATATAATACTCCAGTAATACCTCTATATATACTCCAGTAATACCTCTTATAATACTCTAGTATACCTCCTATACAATACTCCAGTAATACCTCCTATATAACACTCCAGTAATAAGTATATAACCCTCCAGTAAAACCTCTAATAATACCCCAGTAATACCTATAACACCCAGTAATACCTGCATATAATGCTCCAGTAATACCTGTATATAATACTTCGTAACCTCGCTAATACCTGTATATAACACTTCAGTAATACCTGTATATAATACTCCAGTAATACCTCTATATAATACTCCAGTAATACCTTATAAATGCTACATAATACCTTAATCTTCAGTAATACCTCTATATAATACTCCAGTAATACCTAAAAACCCATCATAATAAACTCCAAATACCTATAATACTAAGTAATACCCCAACTCCAGTAATACCTGCCTATATAATACTCCAGTAATACTTCCAACAAAACCTAAAAAACCCCCTATATAACACTCCAGTAATAATTGTATATAACCCTCCAGTAAAACCTCTATATAATACCCCAGTAATACTTTCTATATAACACTCCAGTAATACCTCTATATAATACTCCAAAAATGCCTGTATATAACACTCCAGTAATACCTCTATATCAGGGGTAGGCAACCTTTTTTGTTCGGCGTGCCGATTTTAATAAAAAAATCAAAGATGAGGTACTCGGAGTGCCGGTCAGTAATTGTAAGTCTGATGACCCCTAAACTAAAGTCATATACCACAAACCATAACACAGAAGTGCTGCCACCAGATGCTTTAGGACACATGCGTTTACTGCTATTTCCTGGGACACTCCTGTACTTTCTGATTAGAAGCAATGAATGTCCATGTGCAGCTCCCAGTTAGTGGTAAATGTGTCCAGGAGCCCCGTATGGCGGCACCTTATGGTGAATACACACTATGTATCTGGATGCAGCTATATTTGGAACTTTTTCATTTGATGTAAAACTGGTGCATTTTTGCACAAAAAAAAAAAACAAAGCCTGAATTTTCTGTGCAAAAACACATCCTTAATATAGAAAACACACCGTTATACAGAATAATGTCCCATAGTGGTCCCTGCACACGGTATTATGTCCCATAGCGGTCTCTGCAAATGGTATTATGTCCCATAGCGGCCTCTGCACAAAGTATTTGTCCCATAGCTGCCTCTGCACACAGTATTTGTCCCATCGCGGTCCCTGCACACGGTATTATATCCCATAGCGGTCTCTGCACACGGTATTATGTCCCATAGCGGCCTCTGCACAAAGTATTTGTCCCATAGCTGCCTCTGCACACAGTATTTGTCCCATAGCGGTCCCTGCACAGGATATTATGTCCCATAGCGGTCCCTGCACATGGTATTATGTCCTATAACGGCCCCTGCACACGGTATTATGTCCCATAGCGGTCCCTGCACAGGGTATTATGTCCCATAGCTGCCTCTGCACACAGTATTTGTCCCATAGTGGCCTCTGCACACTGTATTTGTCCCATAGCAGTCCCTGCACACGGTATATGTCCCATAACGGCCCCTACACACGGTATATGTCCCATAGCAGCCCCTGCACACGGTATATGTCCCATAGCGGCCCCTGCACATGGTGGTATGCTCCATAGTGGCCCCTGCACACGGTATATGCCCCATAGCGGCCTCTGCACACGGTATTATGCTCCATAGTAGTCCCTGCACACGGTATATGTCCCATAGTGGCCCCTGCACACGGTATTATGCTCCATAGTAGTCCCTGCACACGGTATATGTCCCATAGTGGCCCCTGCACACGGTATTATGCTCTATAGTGGCCCCTGCACACGGTATTATGCTCTATAGTGGCCCCTGCACACTCACTAGCTATTATTATACTGTGGGGTCTCTTCAGACCACAGAGTATAATAAGTGGAGGGCAAAGAGAGGTGATGAAACATAAAAAAACAATGTTACTCACCATTCCACGCTCCGCAGCCGCTCTGTATCTTCGGGCCCTTCTACCTGTAGTCAGCGATCGCTCATTGAGTCTCAGGGGTCACGTCGCGTCATTATGCGTAATGACGTCAGACGCAGACGTGACACCTGAGGCCCTGTCAGCTGACTTTAGGCAGAAGCACCTGAAGAGTACAGAGCGGCTGCGGAGCGTGGAATAGTGAGTAACATTGTTTTTTATGTTTGATCACCTCCCCGGGGGCTCCGCTTATTATACTCGGGGGGTCTGAAGAGACCCCACAGTATAATAATAGCAGTTTCGTTTCGGCCGTGTTTGGTCAGATTGAAACTACTGGGTGAGGAGTCCGCTGCCGTGCCAGGGGAATAAGCCATAGGTTGCCGACCCCTGGCTGTACTGTCAGAGGGGCGTTCCTTACCGCCCGGCGATGACGCTAAGCTGTGAGGAACGCCCCCCAGTACAAGTCTATGGATGAGTACTATCAGGGAGGGCGTTCCTCACAGCGCAGCTAGACTGTCAGGAACGCCCTTCTGACGGTGAACCGTGAAACTAAGACCGCCGATATCTCCAGCCCCGGGCACATACCGGGAAAGCAGACAGTGCGCTGAATTCAGCGCACTGTCGGCTTTCTAGTGGTATGTAAAACCGCATATACATGAGGACTTGTTAGGTCCTCTTTAATATATATTGAATATACATATTAAAGAAGACCCCATCAACTTATTAATAGCAGTACAGAAAAGGTTAATATTACAATATAAAATTCATATGTACACTGAAATATATTTTATTATGGGTTCTAAAACTCACTGTGATGTATTTCTAATGGACACTGAAGCTGGAGGAAAACTCAGCCGTTCAGCCTGTGAGGAATCCACTCAGCGTCTGTGGATTGTGGCTGGCCGGCTATGGAGGTGACGTCATTAGTTAGCAGCCGCGCGATCCTCATTGGACAAGGCTTCGCGCGGCTGCCAGGTCCTACACAAGAAGATCGCTGCAAGTAGTGTTACACACTATGGGAGTGGGGGAGGGGGGTGCGATTTGGGCGGCGGTGGTACAGGTGGTAGCGTCTGGAGGGCTGGTGGCCAGGGGAATGAGTGGGTCTTGACAGGGCGGGATAGCGGATGCTATTTGCGTGCCATCCCGATGTCTCCCGCGTGCCAAAGTTGGCACGCGTGCCAGGGGTTGCCGACCCCTGCTCTATATGATACTCTAGTAATACCTCCTATACAATACTCCAGTAATACCTCTATATAATACTCCAGTAATATGTCCTATAAAACACTCCAGTAATACCTCTATATAATACTCCATTAATACCTCTATATATTACTCCAGTAATACCTGTATATAACACTCCAGTAACACCTCCTATACAATACTCCAGTAACACTTCCTATATAACACTCCAGTAATACCTGTATATAATACTCCAGTAATACCTGTATATAATATTCCAGTAATACCTCTATATAACACTCTAGTAATACCTGCTTATAATACTCCAGTAATACCTCTATATAATACTCCATTAATACCTCTATATAATACTCCAGTAATAACTATATATAACACTCCAGTAAAACCTCTATATAATTCCCCAGTAATACTTCCTATATAACACTCCAGTAATACCTCTATATAAAACTCCAGTAATACCTCTATATAATACTCCTGAAATACCTGTATATAACACTCCAGTAATACCTCTATATAATACTCTAGTAATACCTCCTATACAACACTCCAGTAATACCTCCTATATAATACTCCAGTAATAACTGTATATAACACTCCAGTAAAACTTCTATATAATACTCCAGTAATACCTCATATATAACACTCCAGAAATACCTCTATATAACACTCCAGTAATACCTCTATATAATACTCCAGTAATAGCTGTATACATTACTCCAGTAATGCCTGCATATAACACTCAAGTAATACCTTTATATAATACTCCAGTAATACCTGTGTATATCACTACAGTATATCCTCCTATATAATACTCCGTAATACCTGTATATAACACTTCAGTAATAACTGTATATAAGGCTCCAGTAATACCTCTATAAAATACTCTAGTAATACCTGTGTATAACACTACAGTAATACCTCCTATACAATACTCCAGTAATAACTGCTATATAATTCTCCAGTAACACCTTCTATATAACACTCCAGTAATACCGCTATATAATACTCCAGTAATACCTGTAAATAACACTCCAGTAATACCTCTATATAATACTACAGTAATACCTCTATATAATATTTCAGTAATACCTCTATATAACACTCCAGTAATACCTGTATATAATACTCCAGTAATACCTGTATATAATATTCCAGTAATATCTCTATATAACTCTCTAGTAATACCTCTATATAATACTCCAGTAAAACCTGTATATAACATTCCAGTAATACCTCCTATAAAATACTCCAGTAATACCTGCTATATAATACTCCAGTAATACCTCCATAAAATGCTTCAGTAATACCTGTATATAAGACTTTTGTAATATCTGTATATAATGATACAGTACTACCTGTATATAATACTCCAGTAATACCTGTATATAATGCTTCAGTAATATCTGTGCATAATGATACAGTAATACCTGTATCTAATAATCCAGTAATACCTGTATATAATACTCCAGTAATACCTGTATATAATATTCCAGTAATACCTGTATATAATATTCCAGTAATACCTGTATATAATACTCCAGTAATACCTCTATATAACACTCCAGTAATACCTCTATATAATACTCCATTAATACCTCTATATATTACTCCAGTAATACCTCTATATAACACTCCAGTAATACCTCCTATACAATACTCCAGTAATACTTCCTATATAACACTCCAGTAATAATTGTATATAACACTCCAGTAAAACCTCTATATAATACCCCAGTAATACTTCCTATATAACACTCCAGTAATACCTCTATATAGTACTCCAAAAATACCTGTATATAACACTCCAGTAATACCTCTATATGATACTCTAGTAATACCTCTTATGCAATACTCCAGTAATACCTCTATATATAATACTCCAGTAATAACTGTATATAACACTCCAGTAAAACCTCTATATAATACTCCAGGAATACGTCCTATAAAACACTCCAGTAATACCTGTATATAGCACTCCAGTAATACCTCTATATAACACTCCAGAAATACCTTTATATAATACTCCTTTAATACCTCTATATATTACTCTAGTAATACCTGTATATAACACTCCAGTAATACCTCCTATACAATACTCCAGTAATACCTGTATATAACACTCCAGTAATACCTGTATATAATACTCCAGTAATACCTTTATATAATACTCCAGTAATACCTGTATATAACACTCCAGTAAAACCTCTATATAATACTCCAGTAATATGTCCTATAAAACACTCCAGAAATACATCTATATAATACTCCATTAATACCTCTATATATTACTCCAGCAATACCTGTATATAACACTCCAGTAATACCTCCTATACAATACTCCAGTAATACTTCCTATATAACACTCCAGTAATACCTGTATATAATACTCCAGTAATACCTGTATATAATGCTCCAATTATACCTCTATATAACGCTCCAATTACACCTCTATATAACACTCCAGTAATACCTGTATATAATACTCCAATAATACCTGTATATAACACTCCAGTAATACCTGTATATAATACTCCAATAATACCTGTATATAATGCTCCAATTCTACATCTATATAACACTTCAGTAATACCTATATATAACACTCGAGTAATACCTCCTCTATAATACTCCAATAATACATGTATATAAATAACGCTCCAATTATACCTCTATATAACACTCCAGTAATACCTCCTATATAATACTCCAGAAATACCTCTATATAATACTCCAGTAATACCTCCTATATAATACTCCAGAAATACCTGTATATAACACTCCAGTAATACCTCTATATAAAACTCTAGTAATACCAACTATACAACACTCCAGTAATACCTTTATATAATACTCCAGTAATAACTGTTTATAACACTCCAGTAAAACCTCTATATAATACTCCAGTAAAATTTCCTATATAACATTCCAGTAATACCTGTATATAATACTCCAGTAATACCTGTATATAATGCTTCGGTAATATCTGTATATAATGATACAGTAATACCTGTATATAATACTCTAGTAATACCTATATATAATACTCCAGTAATACCTGTATATAATACTAAAGTAATACCTCTATATAATACTCCATTAATACCTCTATATAATGCTTCAGTAATACCTGTATATAATATTCCAGTAATACTTGTATATACCACTCCAGTAATACCTGTATATAATACTCCAGTAATACCTCTATATAACACTCCAGTAATATCTCTATATAATACTCCATTAATACCTCTATATATTACTCCAGCAATACCTCTATATAACACTCCAGTAATACCTCCTATACAATACTCCAGTAATACTTTCTATATAACACTCCAGTAATAACTGTATATAATACTCCAAAAATACCTGTATATAACACTCCAGTAATACCTCTATATGATACTCTAGTAATACCTTCTATACAATACTCCAGTAATACCTCTATATAATACACCAGTAATAACTGTATATAACACTCCAGTAAAACCTCTATATAATACTCCAGTAATACGTCCTATAAAACACTCCAGTAATACCTCTATATAACACTCCAGTAATACCTCTATATAATACTCCATTAATACCTCTATATATTACTCCAGTAATATCTGTATATAACACTCCAGTAACACCTCCTATACAATTCTCCAGTAACACTTCCTATATAACACTCCAGTAATACCTGTATATAATACTTCAGTAATACCTGTATATAATATTCCAGTAATTCCTCTATATAACACTCTAGTAATACCTGCATATAATACTCCAGTAATACCTCTATATAATACTCCATTAATACCTCTATATAATACTCCAGTAATAACTGTATATAACACTCCAGTAAAACCTCCAAATAATTCCCCAGTAATACTTCCTATATAACACTCCAGTAATACCTCTATATAATACTCCAGTAATACATCCTATATAATACTCCAGAAATACCTGTATATAATACTCCAGTAAAACTTCTATATAATACTCCAGTAATACCTCCTATACAACACTCCAGAAATACCTGTATATAATACTCCAGTAAAACTTCTATATAATTCTCCAGTAATACCTCTATATAATACTCCAGTAATACATCCTATATAATACTCCAGAAATACCTGTATATAACACTCCAGTAATACCTCTATATAATACTCTAGTAATACCTCCTATACAACACTCCAGTAATACCTGTATATAATACTCCAGTAAAACTTCTATATAATACTCCAGTAATACCTCCTATATAACACTCCAGAAATACCTCTATATAACACTCCAGTAATACCTCTATATAATACTCCAGTAATAGCTGTATATATTACTCCAGTAATGCCTGCATATAACACTCAAGTAATACCTTTATATAATACTCCAGTAATACCTTTATATACCACTCCAGTATATCCTCCTATATAATACTCCAGTAATACCTGTATATAACACTTCAGTAATAACTGTATATAAGGCTCCAGTAATACCTCTATGAAATACTCTAGTAATAACTGTGTATAACACTACAGTAATACCTCTATATAATACTCCAGTAATACCTCCTATACAATACTCCAGTAATACCTGCTATATAATTCTCCAGAAACACCTTCTATATAACACTCCAGTAATACCTCTATATAAAACTCCAGTAATACCTGTAAATAACACTCCAGTAATACCTCTATATAATACTTCAGTAATAGCTATATATTACTCCAGTTATGGATGCATATAATACTCCAGTAATTCCTGTATGTAATACTCCAGTAATGCCTTTATATAATACTCCAGTAATACCTGTATATAACACACCAGTAATACCTGTATATAACACTCCAGTAATACATCCTATATAATACTCCATTAATTCCTGTATATAACACTTCACTAATAACTGTATATATGGTTCCAGTAATACATCTATAAAATACTCTAGTAATACCTGTGTATAACACTACAGTAATACCTCTATATAATACTCCAGTAATACCTGTATATAACACTCAAGTATAACCTCTATATAATGCTCCAGAATTATCTGTATATAACACTCCAGTAATACTTGTATATAATACTCCAGTAATACCTGTATGTAGCACTCCAGTAATACCTGTATATAATGTTCCAGTAATACCTCCATATAACACTCCAGTAATGCCTCCTATATAATACTCCAGTATTACCTGTATATAACACTCCAGTAATACCTCTATATAATACTCCAGTAATAGCTGTATATATTAATCCAGTAATGCCTGCATATAATACTGCAGTAATACCTGTATATAATACTCCAGTAATACCTTTATATAATACTCTAGTAATACCTTTATATAATACTCCAGTAATACCTTTATATAATACTCTAGTAATACCTGTACTGTATATAACACTTCAGTAATAACTGTATATAAGGCACCAGTAATACCTCTATAAAATACTCTACTAATACCTCTATATAACACTCCAGTAATACCTCTAAATAGTGCTCCAGTAATACCTCTATATAATATTCCAGTAATACCTTTATATATACTCCAGTTACTCTACTTTGCCTGTATAATACTCCAGTAATATCTCTTTATAATACTTTAGTAATAGCTGTATATAATACTCCAGTAATACCTCTATATAACACACCAGTAATACCTCTATATAATACTCCAGTAATACCTGTATATAATATTCTAGTAATACCTCTATATAACACTCCAGTAATATCTCTATATAATACTCCAGTAATACCTTTATATAATACTCCAGTAATACCTCTATATATTATTCCATAATACTCCAGTAATATCTCTTTATAATACTTCAGTAATACCTGTATATAATACTCCAGTATATATAGGTATTGGGCTAGGTATATATAGGTTATATATATAATAATAATAGGTATTGGGCTAGATGGTGTCAGTAGTCATGTGACATAAAATGGAAATATTGTGCTATCCATTACTTCTAATGCTAGTGAATTTGGGCGTACTACAAGTGCCAGGCGGTGACCCTGCTGCTTCTCTGTGTTTCGCACTCTGTAGTCCGAGCATTACTGCCCAGTTCCTGAGTCTGATCACTGGATGGCGCCATTATATTACCTGCCCATCAATAACATAAATCCCCGCCCCCTGTATTTAACTATCGATTGGCCGCCCGTAGCGCACATTGCGGACATTGCTGAACGTGCGCTCTGCTGCGGCTTTCATTACATCGCTACTTTGTTCCCTTTAAAAATAGTTCTTTGGCAAGTAAAATAAGCAATCTTTATTCAGTGCAAATTAGTCGTCACTTCACGCCAAGTAGGCGATTATCTGCACGGCACATGTAGCGCTCTTTAATACCACCGCTCCGAAACAATGCAATCAATAGCCTAGAATCTAATTATAACGTATTCACATCCAGGAAGGATAGCTGCAGCCACTGGCAGGGTGCACTACTTGTGTCTGCACAATCCACACAATCTACACAACACAAGAACTCAAGAGAACATAACACCTGACAACATAAGAACACAACACCTGACAACACAAGAACACAAAAACTCTAGAGAACATAAAAACACCTGACAACATAAGAACACAAGACCTGACAACACAAGAACACACAAGACCTGACAACACAAGAACATACAAGACCGGACAACACAAGAGAACACAACACCTGACAACACAAGAACACACAAGACCTGACAACACAAGAACACACAAGACTGGACAACACAAGAGAACACACCTGACAACACAAGAACACACAAGACCTGACAACACAAGAACACACAACACCTGACAACACAAGAACACAACACCTGACAACACAAAAACACACAAGACCTGACAACACAAGAACACACAAGACCTGACAACACAAGAACACAACACCTGACAACACAAGAACACACAAGACCTGACAACACAAGAACACACAAGACCTGACAACACAAGAACACAACACCTGACAACACAAGAACACACAAGACCTGACAACACAAGAACACACAACACCTGACAACACAAGAGAACACAACACCTGACAACACAAGAACACACAACACCTGACAACACAAGAACACACAAGACCTGACAACACAAGAACACACAACACCTGACAACACAAGAGAACACAACACCTGACAACACAAGAACACACAACACCTGACAACACAAGAACACACAAGACCTGACAACACAAGAACACAACAATTTACATAAAAATGGGTCTGCAAAGCTGAATAATAGAGAAACGTTTGGAAACTGTAGAATCACCTCTACAAGGTATCGGGATTAGGTTTATAACCAGTTTACTGCTGACAGACTCCCTTTAAAACATCACAAAACCGATATAAGCGTGACATTGATGTAATTGTCCTTGCTGAATAAACGTAACATAACCTATGAGAAAATGGCGCAGAGGAGGGATTTACAATTACACCCCACTGTATTCCTCATCTCCAGCTCCCCAGTGAATTATATTCCATGCAAGTGTCAGAACACACAAAAAATAAGGTCTCAAACAGCTGTCATGACAATGCAAAAATGGCTGGAAATGGGCGAAGAGATTATTGTCAAAAAAAAAAAAAAAAGAATGATAACCAGAAAGGTAAGATGAGACCATATGTGTGATGGGTGTCATGAACGCGTGGTAAAGTGACCGCATATTAATGAGTCTGAGTCTGAGCCGCCATGATCCTAATTACACTTCTTATTGACCAACATTGATTAATACTTTGTCCTCTGGTTACTATAATGGCCACTAACCCCAGAGGATGTCAGGCCAAGTTATGTGACTGCTGTATCACAAGGCAGGGAAAGAATATGCAGCGCCAAGCTGTCACATGCAGTGGAAAGAGCAAGAGTAATAATAGGAGCAGTAATAGTATCAGTATTATTAGTAGCAGGAACAGTAGTGACAGTACTATTAGTGGTAATGATCACAATAACAATAATAATAATAGTAATAGAAGTAATAGTAGTGACAGTAACATTATCAGTAAGAGCAGTAGTGACAGTACTATTAGTGGTAAAGATCGTAATAATACCACTAGTATGACACTGTCAGGGCTCCTAGGACTGTATATCTATACTATATAGTGTATGACACTGTCAGGGCTCCTAGAACTATATATCTATAATACATAGTGTATGACACTGTCAGGGCTCCTAAGACTATATATCTATAATACATAGTGTATGACACTGTCAGGGCTCCTAGAACTATATATCTATAATACATAGTGTATTACACTGTCAGGACTCCTAGGGCTGTATATCTATAATACATAGTGTATGACACTGTCAGGGCTCCTAGGACTATATATCTATAATACATAGTGTATGACACTGTCAGGGCTCCTAGCGCTATATATCTATAATACATAGTGTATGACACTGTCAGGGCTCCTAGGACTATATATCTATAATACATAGTGTATGACACTGTCAGGGCTCCTCGGACTATATATCTATAATAAATAGTGTATGACACTGTCAGGACTCCTAGGACTATATATCTATAATATATAGTGTATGACACTGTCAGGGCTCCTAGGACTATATATCTATAATACATAGTGTATGACACTGTCAGGGCTCCTAGCACTATATATCTATAATACATAGTGTATGACACTGTCAGGGCTCCTAGGACAATATATCTATAATACATAGTGTATGACACTGTCAGGGCTCCTAGCACTATATATCTATAATACATAGTATATGACACTGTCAGTGCTCCTAGGTCTATATATCTATAATACATAGTGTATGACACTGTCAGGGCTCTTAGGACTGTACATCTATAATACATAGTGTATGACACTATCAGGGCTCCTAGGACTATATATCTATATAACATAGAGTATGACACTGTCAGGACTCCTAGGACTATATATCTATAATACATAGTGTATGACACTATCAGGGCTCCTAGGACTATATATCTATAATACATAGTGTATGACACTGTCAGGGCTCCTCGGACTATATATCTATAATACATAGTGTATGACACTGTCAGGGCTCCTAGGACCATACTGTATTTCTATAATACATAGTTTATGACACTGTAAGGGCTCCTAGGACTATATATCTATAATACATAGTGTATGACACTGTCAGGACTCCTAGGACTATATATCTATAATATATAGTGTATGACACTGTCAGGGCTCCTAGCACTATATATCTATAATACATAGTGTATGACACTGTCAGGGCTCCTAGGACAATATATCTATAATACATAGTGTATGACACTGTCAGGGCTCCTAGCACTATATATCTATAATACATAGTATATGACACTGTCAGTGCTCCTAGGTCTATATATCTATAATACATAGTGTATGACACTGTCAGGGCTCTTAGGACTGTACATCTATAATACATAGTGTATGACACTATCAGGGCTCCTAGGACTATATATCTATATAACATAGAGTATGACACTGTCAGGACTCCTAGGACTATATATCTATAATACATAGTGTATGACACTGTCAGGGCTCCTAGGACTATATATCTATAATACATAGTGTATGACACTGTCAGGGCTCCTCGGACTATATATCTATAATACATAGTGTATGACACTGTCAGGGCTCCTAGGACCATACTGTATTTCTATAATACATAGTTTATGACACTGTAAGGGCTCCTAGGACTATATATCTATAATACATAGTGTATGACACTGTCAGGACTCCTAGGACTATATATCTATAATACATAGTGTATGACACTGTCAGGACTCCTAGGACTATATATCTATAATACATAGTGTATGACACTGTCAGGACTCCTAGGGATATATATCTATAATACATAGTGTATGACACTGTCAGGGCTCCTAGGACTACTGTATATATCTATAATACATAGTGTATGACACTGTTAGGGCTCCTAGGACTATATATCTATAATATATAGTGTATGACACTGTCAGGGCTCCTAGGACTATATATCTATAATACATAGTGTATGACACTGTCAGGGCTCCTAGGACTATATATCTATAACACATAGTGTATGACACTGTCAGGGCTCCTAGGACTATATATCTATATAACATAGTGTATGACACTGTCAGGGCTCCTAGGACTATATATCTATAATACATAGTGTATGACACTGTCAGGGCTCCTAGGACTATATAGCTATAATACATGGAGTATGACACTGTCAGGGCTCCTAGGACCATATATCTATAATAGTGTATGACACTGTCAGGGCCCCTAGGACTATATATCTATAATACATAGTGTATGACACTGTCAGGGCTCCTAGGACTATATATCTATAATACATAGTGTATGACACTGTCAGTGCCTCTAGGACTATATATCTATAATACATAGTGTATGACACTGTCAGGACTCCTAGGACTAGATATCTATAATACATAGTGTATGACACTGTCAGGGCTCCTCGGACTATATATCTATAATACATAGTGTATGACACTGTCAGGGCTCCTAGGACCATATTGTATTTCTATAATACATAGTTTATGACACTGTAAGGGCTCCTAGGACTATATATCTATAATACATAGTGTATGACACTGTCAGGACTCCTAGGACTATATATCTATAATACATAGTGTATGACACTGTCAGGACTCCTAGGACTATATATCTATAATACATAGTGTATGACACTGTCAGGACTCCTAGGGATATATATCTATAATACATAGTGTATGACACTGTCAGGGCCCCTAGGACTATATATCTATAATACATAGTGTAGACACTGTCAGGGCTCCTAGGACTATATATCTATAATACATAGTGTATGACACTGTCAGGGCTCCTAGGACTATATATCTATAATACATAGTGTATGACACTGTCAGGACTCCTAGGACTAGATATCTATAATACATAGTGTATGACACTGTCAGGGCTCCTCGGACTATATATCTATAATACATAGTGTATGACACTGTCAGGGCTCCTAGGACTATATATCTATATACAAGTGGACACGGGGCCCTAGGCTATATATCTATAATACATAGTGTATGACACTGTCAGGGCTCCTAGGACTATATATCTATAATACATAGTGTATGACACTGTCAGGACTCCTAGGACTAGATATCTATAATACATAGTGTATGACACTGTCAGGGCTCCTAGGACTCTATATCTATAATACATAGTGTATGACACTGTCAGGGCTCCTAGGACTGTATATCTACATAACATAGTGTAGAATACTGTTAGGGCTTCTAGGAACTTTTCAATCCAATTTCTAGCTATCTAAGGCAAACAGCAAAAGTCAAAGTGAGAGTGTCATTATTATACACATCTTCTGTTACCTCTATTGGTCCTCTTCTCTCTCTCTGCCTCCTCGTCCGGAGTTCCTCTCTGACATACTCACAGTCGGCATGCACACGCCACTACTATTGGTCTAATCACTTTTCTCACTGGTGACCAGTGGCACATGATGTCACTCGGAGAGCACAAGTCGCTGCGAGGAGGCCCAAAGGAGGAATGGGAAGGAATGAATGTTTTTTTTTATTTTTGTCGTCTTTCCTGGGCCTCCACCTATTATGAATAGAGCCAGAGTATAATGCAGTGGACATTTTAGTTTGTCTGAGCAGAATCTTCATTTTTTCGGGTTCATAAAAAAAAACCCAAAACAACAACTTAGAATTGTCGGGATGAACCTGGCTCGATACGAGTTGGTTTGAAAATCTCTATTGCTGGCTGATCCAGAATACCCCAGTGCGGCATAGCCTCTATTATCTATATATAGCACTGAAGGGGCTAGGCATATGATATGTCGGCCCTTGGTCTGAAGTGCTGGTGACTGATCCAGAATTCTCCACTATAGGATTCCCTCTAGTATCTGTATACAGCGCTGAACAGGTTAATAGGTGGAAGTCTCTGCCTGGCGTCCAGGCGCAGGTTGGTCACATAACCTCAGCAGATGATGATAATATTTTGGTGCCA
Source organism: Leptodactylus fallax (assembly GCA_947044405.1). Taxonomy (NCBI): domain Eukaryota; kingdom Metazoa; phylum Chordata; class Amphibia; order Anura; family Leptodactylidae; genus Leptodactylus; species Leptodactylus fallax. The sequence goes on from CAMRHE010000605.1 coordinate 151,446, forward strand.
CTTGCAGATTTCCGTGCCTTCTTATGTAATGTGCGGCCTCTCGGCACTCCCAGCTGCAATTACAGGATTCGCCGCGCAGACAAGTCTGCAGAGAAGAATATAAGATCTCATCGAGACGACACAACCAGGTCAACCCACCGTGTTTCTCCAAAAATAAGGCAGGGTCTTATATTATTTTTTTCTCCAAAGAAAGGGCTGGGCCTTATCTTCGGGGAAGGTCTTAATTTTTTCCATGAATAAGTCAGACATTTCATCACTTTTTATTTCAATTTTTATCAGAGGCGAAACAGCGGTTCGGCATTTTTGATTTTTTTTTCCCGCTACGGCGTTCACCATACAGGAATTTTCTTTTATAACTATGTAGAGCGGGCGTTTTCGGACACAGGGACACCTCATGTCATGTCATGTGTATGTGTTTCACAGTAATTTTTTTGTTTTATATGTATTCTAATGAAAGTCGGGGGACTTGAACTTTTAATGTTTGGTTTTTTTATATTTTTTTCATTATTTTTTTCTTTTACTATTAACCCCTTAGGGGGCTTGAACCTGCAATTGTCCCATAGACTGCAATACAACGTATTGCAGACTATGGGAGATTCTCTACATTACTATTGAGGCTGGTCATGGAGTGATCATAGACCAGCCTCAATAGTAATATACCTATGACAGGCCTGGGATCCTTCATAAGGCTCCCGACTGTCACAGGAACAGGTCAGGTACCCCGATCTCGCCCCACAGGAGCCGGCCTGCAAAGAGAAAGTTACGGGGGCCGATAGTTGTTCTACTTTGGGGGTTGGGTTTGGGGGGGTTGGGACCGGCCCTGGGGACAGTTGCACTACCTTGGAGTGGGGTGAGTGGGAGGTCACACTCAACAATCCCTCTGATCAGAGTGGACTCTGATCGCGGCCATTAACACTGGGTCTCCGCTGTTATGACCCGGGATTTACAGTCTCAGCCTGTTAGGTCAGGTGCGGAGTGTCTGGACGACATTCTGCGTGTGAATTGTCTGATGCGTGGCAGGGGAATGATCACACTAGGCATGCGGTCTCTGCGGTGGCGCTCACACGTGGATCATGTGATGAGTTTGTCGCTGGTCCGTGCTCTTGTGTGTCTTTGTCTCTGAAGGGGTTAAGTCTCTCTGCAGTGCTGAGGGCTCAGTACAGGTGTGGGCGGCTCAGAGCGCTGCTGTCCCATCACCTGACTACTCCTGCTCCGGCTATATACAATAACTCCGCTTTGCATGTTGTCAGTTGTCGGGTCTTAGACTTCAGTTTCCTGTGGTTTCCAGAGTGATGTGTCTGCCTGATATTCTGCGATCATCTGAGTCTGAGTCCTGGCCGCTCAGTTATACGTCGCTGCCTATTCATTCTATGTGGATATGTGATAAGTATTTGAGCACTTTGTTCCCAGTATAGCCTGTCCGGGGCGCAGTGAGTCCTGGTCTATTACGGCTTGGAAGTTTGTCTTTTGTAGGGTTTTTTGTGTGATGTAAGTTCTGTTTCTCCTCTCCCTTTGCATAGTGTCAGTATTGCTGTGTCACGTTTATGTTCTGCTCTATACTTTGTGTTTCCTCATATTCACCATTAGTCCCTGGGCGGGGCTTTCTCTGTATCTAGCCGGACACCTGGGCGGGGCTTTCTCTGTATCTAGCCGGACACCTGGGCGGGGCTTTCTCTGTATCTAGCCAGACACCTGGGTGGGGCTTTCTCTGTATCTAGCCGGATACCTGGGCGTGGCTTCCTCTGTATCTAGCCAGACACCTGGGCGAGGCTTTCTCTGTATCTAGCCAGACACCTGGGCGGGGCTTTCTCTGTATCTAGCCGGACACCTGGGTGGGGCTTTCTCTGTATCTAGCCGGACACCTGGGCGGGGCTTTCTCTGTATCTAGCCGAACACCTGGGCGGGGCTTTCTCTGTATCTAGCCAGACACCTGGGCGGGGCTTTCTCTGTATCTAGCTGGACACCTGGGCGGGGCTTTCTCTGTATCTAGCCTTTCAGGTTTTCTGTCTCTCTGGCAGGTGAGTTATTTCTCCAGCTGTGTTCTGCCCTCTCAGGTTAGTTAGTCGGGCCCACGGCTACGTGTAGAGTGTGAGGCAGGGATTAGGAGTATCGCACACGGGTTATTACACACTGCTCATTATACTAAGTTGTTTGTCTTCTTTTGTGTTTTTCTTTAAATACTTGACTAAGAAGTTATCAGTCAGGGCCAGTCCCTGGTCAGAGATCCCCAGATCATAACATCCGCCCATTATAGCGGAGACCCGGTACAGTAGCTATGGTAGCCACTCTGCATCAGAGCGCCCGCCATCTTTAAGGTCCCGGCATTTGCCGTACTCAAACAAGAGATGTTGGGAAGGGGTTAAACTAGCTAGGGCTTATTTTTGGAGAAACACAGTGAGTGATAATCTCAAGGTAAATGCCCAAAACAACCAGACTACTCTGTGACCGCTGACCTACTGTATGACCACGACTACAGTGTGACCGCTGACCTACTGTGTGACTGCTGGCCTACTGTATGACCACGACTACTGTGTGACCGCTGACCTACTGTATGACCACGACTGCTGTGTGACCACTGACCTACTGTGTGACCGCTGGCCTACTGTATGACCACGACTACTGTGTGACTGCTGACCTACTTTATGACCACGACTACTGTGTGACCACTGACCTAGTGTATGACCACTGGCCTAGTGAGTGACCACAACTACTGAGTGACCACTGATCTATTGTGTGTGACTACTGACATACAGAGCTGGAGCTTGTTTACACAGCAGTTATATCCGCCAACCATAGGTTCCAGTATATAGACTGGGTGTATATTATCTAGTCAGTAAATCTATGTGGCAGATAAGGGTTATATGGACAATATGGAAGGTCTGCTACTCACAATTTATTTCTATAATATCTATTGAGGTTTTGTCATGACCATGTAATATATAGAAATACTGCATATATGACCACTTACTGCCTATAGAGGTATATGGACAGCATGGAGGGGAGGGACTGCTCACAATGTATCTCTATTGCCAAGAACAACTCACACTCCGGAGGTCTCACTATGACCACGTATTATATAGTCCACCATTGATCTGAACGAGTGTGGTGTGATACCCTATTTTTCCTCTAGTGGCCACTGCGGGGCAGCTGTCCTTGCTGATTCACCTGCGTGTGGCCTGGACCTGATAGTCATTTCAGTGATTTGCTCTGTGTAATACCCTCTCCACTATGGTGCGCCCCAATGTACACACATCTGTCATACACGGAGACTTCTCAATCCCTCCACATCTCACCCGTCAAATCCAATTTAAAGAGTTTCCACTTTAAGTGTCCAAATCTCCTGGCGATAAAAATGTCAAGAAAATTATAGCAGGAGGCTTAATGGCCGATGGCACCGACAATTAATCATGGAGGCCGCCATCTATCATGCCAGCGCTGCTGCCACCTGTCAGGAGGGAGGAAGTCCTGATATTAGTCACAGACCAGGGTGAAGTGAAGGGGTTAACAAGCTTTATATCAACAAGTCTATACAGAGCCTGGGGCCAGTAAAGACCTAAAGTAGTCCTGTATGTGGAGGAGATATTCAGCGTTAATCCCAGGTCGTGTCATTGATCTACAGGGAGCTCGAGAGGAGAAGTTTTCCCTTTTCCATCAAGGAGGATCTGATTTACATATTATTTCCCATAATTCCCAGCAGAGCATGCGCAACGTATAAGACTCTGCACACCTGCAAAGATAGTAGTCCATTCTATAAAAATCCAGTACTTACCTGTACCTGCAGTGGCGTCACATGGACAGAGCAGAGGAGCTGACGGCCGGCCGGGCGCAGGTAAGTACACACGCATTTCTATTTTATAGCCTTCCCCTTCTGACTGCAAGCAGTTTTAAAAACCTGAACAAACCCTTTAAGGAGAAGAAGCAACCCCTCCTGACCCATTATCATGTGGTGAGATTGGATTGGTTTCACGAGAAATTGGAATCTGTACCAAATTCTAGCTAAGGTGAGGGAGGACACATCAAATTAATACAATATAATAAAACTTATATAATGTAAATAATATAAAATAATAAAACCAATACAAAATAAATAATAATATAAACAGTATAATAAATATAATTCAATATAAAAAGTAAAATGAACAATATAATATACAGTAAATAAAAAATATAATAGTAAATATAATAAGGAATATAACTAATATAATATAAGCTATTATAATGTAAACTATAAGATTAACAGTATAATTATATTAAAAATAAAATATAAAATAAAGCTAATAAAATATAGATAATAAAATATAAACAGTATAATAAAGACAGTACAATATAATATAATTAAATATAAATAATAACAAACAATTTAATATGGATTTATTAAAACAAATATAATATAAATAATAAAAATATAATATAAATAATGTAAAAAATAATGTAGGCATAAATATATATTGAAGAACGGGGGATGATATTATAGTCAATGACATCTACAAATCTCTGCAATGTTTATTGCTATTATGGCGCTCAGTCTGCGGCTCGCCCCAGGTCGGTCCCGGTGACTCGGCTCTCCTATAGCATCTGCCGGGCTGTAATTTGTAATTGCCATCATTGAAGTCTTCATCCCCATCATTGTGAATCTACTAATCATTTTTACATTAAACCAGTGGGGAAAAGAAGTGAAAGGAGCTAAAGATAGCGGTGACAGGTAATTAAAATATCAAGGTCAATGTCATGCAGGATGCAGAGGGGGTTACGCGGCCGTAATCTGTCATCACCCAAAAGTTTTCCCGTCATTTGTCTCAGATGTTGCAGTTTACAAGGACATGGCTGAAGGTCACAGTAGACCTTGGCTTCTTATGATCACTTCTGTGCAAGTGGATTCACTTACTGGAGGAATATAGGACTAATAGGAAGAACAAAATGAGAGCAGATTATACAGTCACAAACCAAGTGCCACACCTGCAGTTGGTAAAATAGGCAGATAGACAGAAGAATAGAGAAGAGATGTCTATCCTTCCATCTTCTGATCTATCTCTCGTCTACCCTTCTGTCTTCTGATCTATTTCTCGTCTACCCTTCCGTCTTCTGATCTATCTCTCGTCTACCCTTCCGTCTTCTGATCTATCTCTCGTCTACCCTTCCGTCTTCTGATCTATCTCTCGTCTACCCTTCCGTCTTCTGATCTATCTCTCGTCTACCCTTCCATCTTCTGATCTGAGAGATAGAGATGTAGCTGAGTTAAAGAGATCCATCTAATAGGTCAGACAACAGATTTGAATATTGTGGTTTACAGGACACCATCAAGGTGGGTCAAGGTTAGAGAAGAGCAAACCAGTTACAGAGCAAGCTCATCTCCAGTTTTCCAAACCAATTCACAGAAATTTTGGGTTCAAACATTTTCCAAAATTGTGGCCAAATCCAGTTCATTTTACCCTGGTTTGCTCATTTCTAGTGCCACACAATGAATGTTCATCGCCCAGGGGTCACCTTACTGTAATTTGTTTGACAAGGAGGTAAATGCCTTAGGATCATAAAGAAATATTGAATTTGTGAATTCCATGTCACAGATGGTAAGAAATGATGAGTGTGCTGAAAACATAAAGGGGATGTCCTGCTACAAGCAGGGTAAGGGATGAATGATGAGTGGTGGGGTCTGACTACGAGGACCACCTGTGAGCTACAGACATGAGGTCCTGTTCTTCTTGGGATAAACTCTATTGAGGTGTGAAAGATCCTCAGTGCGCCAACACCGCTTCGGCCCATACCTGAGACTTCTTTAATGAAAACCACACTCACCACCAGTGAGTGTTGGGTTCACAAGATAATACAAGACAAGCTTTCTAAATTTTGCATATTTATTAACCCCTAGATGGGTCGGTATTAACATCTAACACATGCAGTTCAGAACAGATATGCAGATATATGCAAGCATTAACAGTTACTACTTACAATATACAGCACACAAAATAAAAAGGGAATAAAAGTGAAATAATTACTTTACCACACATATCCTTGATGTGGCTCTATAATCCAACACTCACACATGCCCTGGCATGTGGGGATAACCAGTGGAGGATTCTAGCAGCAGCATCAACACAGCATTCCAGCCAGAAACTCATCATAGTAGCCTCTCCCCCACTGATCCCTACCTCATCTTATCTACCCTTTATGCCACCACCCAGAATGAGGTCACCGGTGACAGCAAGTCTGATTGACTAACGCACTCAAGTCAAGATTCTTTGTAAGGAGATGGGATTAAGTGGAATGACACAATGCCGTCTATATGTTATCAACCATGTCTGATCCAACAGCCTGGGCTAAACAATACATGTGTATTTGATCACCAAGGGGCTATGTAGGAATTCAATGGAGCCATTCTGGGATGAGTACAAAGCTCTATTGTTACATTGTTGCCACTACTGACAACATACACCTAGGATTAGAGCTACACACAGCTAGATTAAATGGAATTAAGAGAGAGATACGCTACCCAGAGATCAAAATACATCTTTGATTTATAGCCATATTTAAGTGGAATCATCACATGAGGTGAAACTACAAACCATTCATTGCCCTGAATGACTGCCAGGATAAGTCTGATCTGACATCTACAGCGGTTGTGTCATATAGTCCTAAATTCTGGGGAAGGTGCTCATCAGCCAATCTGCTGGCCATACCTTCTAGATACAGGGTTAGGCTGGCAAATCTTCTGGATGCAGCTGTTGCCATTCACTGACAGTAAGTAGTAAGCCGAAGACCGTGTAGAAAAATATTCAGAAAATAATTGAAAAGTTTTTGGAAGATTAATGCAGAGAACATTTGCTCAATCACAATAGAAACATGTATAATATTAATGTTCCAACGCGTCAACAGTTTAACTTTGGCATCTTGGACTATGATTTGAGAAGATCTGAGAAGCTGCCAATATCTGAATATCAGGACTAATCAATGATAGCTTGTAGTGGCGTAGCACCCCGTGTCTCATCCCCTTTACTGGCTAGTAGCAGACCTTCACATGGCCCATAGCTACATGTCAGCCGCTCATCCTGCCTCCACTGAACAGCTTTATCTGATGGCATTCACGTTCTACTATAGCAGAATTTTCGGGAAGTCGCTGCCTTGCTGAGCTGGGTGGGCCTGGCCTTGTCCCCGCGGAGAGCAGGTGCACCAAGGTCTATTTCAATTACATTTTGCATATAAGTGATATGTGAAGTAGTCGAGTTAATTATACAATCTGCGCAGCCAAGTGAAATTTGGTGAGGAAAACCCCTTAGGGCAGGAAAGGTAATTTATTCTTCGCGCCTCTGAAAGTGCTTTTGGTGGAGAGATAATAATCCTTTTTATGTTCTGACCAAGCATAATGTGCTTTTTTTTCTACTTGACGCACGGGATTCTTCAGACCAGTGTCGTCTTTGTTCCCCCAATTGGAAGGAGCATATGTTAGAACTTTTAAGGAGTAATTAAAGTCGGGAGGCCGGGCTTGAACATTTCTGGATAAGAAGATTAAAAGTCGATTCTTGATGTTGACAATAAAGTTTCTGCTTCTTTCCCATTGATTGAAATTACGTTCTACTTGTGTGAGCTCCAGCACATTCTTCAAGAAGTTTCCCCTCGACGTCTTCCCTCATACAATGGAATATCTGATCAATCTGCTGCGCCTGAATTCTCGAAAAAACAAATAGGAAAACAAGTCTGAGAAATGCTCAGAAAGTGAATTAATTGTAAATGAGTCATGTGACCATCAGCACAGGAGGAACGTCCGCAGGAAGTGTCCGGGCATCACCACAGAGGTTGGAGGTCACCTCGCTCCTCTAGCAAAGCCTTTTACTCCAGACACTCCTAGGCTTACCCCAAATGTTCTTACTCCAGAGCTTACCCCAGATATTCTTATGTAGGGGGCCCCTACATGTCATAGGATGCCTACTTGCACAGGTCACCCACATGTCACAGGACCCTCCCCTGTTACAGGACCCTCCCCTGTCACAAGACCCCCCCACATGTCACAGGACCCTCCCCCTGTCACAGGACCCTCCCATGTCATAGGACCCCCACATGTCACAGGACCCTCCCCTGCTACAGGACCCTCCCCTGTCACAGGACCCTCCCCCTTTCACAAGACCCTCCCCCTGTCACAAGACCCCCCACATATCACAGGTCCCTCCCCTGTCACAGGACCCTCCACATGTCACAAGACCCCCCACATGTCACAGAACCCTCCACATGTCACAGGACCCTCCGCTGTCACAAGATCCTCACATGTAACAGGACCCCTACATGTAACAAGACCCCCTACATGTCACAGGACCCTCCCCTGTCACAAGACCCTCCCATGTCAAATGACTCCTACATGTCACAGGACCCCCACATATAGGACCCTCCCATGTCACAAGATCCTCACATGTCACAGGACCCTCCTTCTGTCCTTTTTCCCTCTTCCCATCACTATATACAGCTCTCTGTATAGATTAGGGTCACTATACGGAACATTACCCCATATTGTCCCTTTCTGTACCCTACACCATGCAGGGTTGTGTTGTTTGGCCATCAGATTGCAGTATTATGTAGGTGTAGGAATATTATTTCTAGGTTTTTATGACACAGTATGATCCTTGTTGCCCGCAGGCATGAGGTTTGGGATCTGACTGAAGTACCTGGGGATCGCCATTTGTGCGGTTTCAGGCTTGTCCCCCGCCCCATTATTAATGTATCTGCTCCGTAAATAAAATATCTTCATTACTTTTCTGTAAATCTTTTCTTCACTTCCTCCTGGAATCTACTTACATGTCCCAGTAAATGATCCTTTAATGCGCAGGTACGTCCGTGTGATGTGAGATGGCGGCACATCCGGCGCTGGGGGTGGTGTCTGCGCCAGTAATGGCGGTTGATGGATAATTCCCTCCCCGACCTCCTTTGTACATTTTGTTTGTAGACCACACTGAATAAATACATTAATTTCCCGACACATTTTGATGTTTCCCTCTTTTATCACAGAGATGCAAAACAGATTTTTTTTTTTCCTTATTGTTTTTGGTAGAAAAACTGCAATTTCTGAATAAATCAATTGTCGGCTTGAATTTCAAGTGGGTGAGAACTCAAAATCTATTTTGGCTATTATATGCAGCGGAGGCCGAGTATGACAATTATTAATGACTTCTACTTGCTACATCAGAGTAATAACATACAGTATAGTACATGTAGATATATAGTACATATATTATATATAGTACATATAGTATACTGTATATAGATAGTCCCAGGACACGTAGCAAAGAGGATCCACTATAACCAGGTGACAAGCTGTACAGGAAGGTCAGAGGTTGGGGCAGGTGAGCATAGTCATGATACATCACACAGCAGGTCACCTCCATCTGCTTGTGGATACAGCTGGTTTTGATTTTTACAGATATCTCCGACTTTATCATACACCTGATCACTGAGTGATCACAAAAGCCATTGAAACTGTCCAGTAAGAGCTTTGGCTGGTCACCAACCATCACAACCATCACAACTGGACGACACCCACAGCAATCGCCTCCCCAGGGACTATCCATGTCTCCCAGTACTCAGATACCCCAGGAATTACTGTACCTAGGGGTCAATGATGTAACAGCCAGACAGTCACAAGTGGAAATGTACAAAGCGCCTGTCCGCAGAGTAGATGATAGGTAATGCCAGGATATGGCGAGACACTGAGATGATGATACTGGATGATGGCGGAGACAGCGGGTAGTGGAGCAGATGAAGGATGGCAACAAATGAACAGGTAACAAGTTACTTGCCCTGAATCTGACCATACATGTATCCTAAAATGCTGGTCCTAACACCAGACACCACTTGGGCTAACTAAAAATGGCGGAAGATGAAAAGGAATTCCAAACCAATGGGAGGCAGAATCAGGTCCAGATTCTGCCATGTGAATGAGCTCTTAGGGGAAGAGGGATTCTTCTTCATTTTCTGGCCACCATTTTCTGGAGCATCGGCACTTTGTCATGGCTCTCTACAGCTAAGTAGGCCCAGAGACATCACTAGTTATAGCACTGGTGTCCTCATATAAGGAGACATCACTAGTAGTGTTGAGCAAACCTCTCAAAGTTTGGGGTCGACGTGTTTGGCCAAACTTTGCCCAAAAGTTCGGTTTGGGTACCCGAACTTGACCCGAACTCGAACTTGAACCCCATTGAAATAAATGGGAACCCAAACTTGGCGACCCAAAAATGGCTGTAAAATGGGGGTAATAACATGAATAACAAGTGCCTTGCATTGCAAAAAATGAGGTAAAGTACTTATTTATTTAATTATTTACATTTTATTTATTTAATTTTTTTTATTATTATTTTATTTGTTTTAAAAATATAATAATTTTATTATTTTTTTATTTAATTTTATTATTTATTTTATACAGGTGGTAAAGGTCCAGGAGGAGGAGGAGGAGGTGGCGGTGTAACCACTCACTCAGGCGCTGACAAAGCCAAGTCCTGTGGGATCCATGCCTGGTCCATCTTAATGAACGTAAGTATGTCCACATTGGCTGTGGATAGGCGGATCCTCTTGTCAATGATGACACCCCCTGCGGTGCTGAACACACGTTTTGATAGGACACTTGCCGCAGGGCAAGCCAGCACCTCCAAGGCATAGAGGGAAAGCTCTGGCCACGTGTCCAATTCACCAACCCAGAAATTGAACAGGGAGGACCCATCGCTCAGAACCAGGAGACGTGTTCTGCAATCAACCAGCTTTAGGGATTTAGCCGAACCCGAACTTTAGAGCTGGTTACCTGAACCCACAAAGTTCTGCACATTCCTGAACTTCAGTGTTGAGCGAACCTGAACTGCAATCACTAGTTATAGCACTACTGTCCTCATATAAGGGGATATCACTAGTTACACTCAGGACCTTCACTCTGTATTAAATGCCTGAAGATCTGTCTGTTCTGAACACTTGTCAGCCTATTAGGTGATGTGTAAAAGAATAAAAGAAAACCCTCAAATCCTAAACTAAAGAGAAAGAGCCCAATATGAACTGATCTCAGCATCTAGATCCATAGAGATACAAACCTGCAGAATCTTCTCCTGGGACAACACATAGTCCATTGATGTCCATGGGACAGGACTTCATTTTCTTTCTACCATGGGCCAGTCTGGGACCACCCAATTCGGTATCTCCGTCCCCCATATCATATCATGACATTGTTCACCCTAATTTGCACAAACAGACCTGACAGATTGTCAAAAGTGGAGGTCGGGTGTCATCTTGGTAATAGTGACCACAACATAATATATTTTCACTTATTTTCATCAGCTGAGAGAGGAGCTTATTATGAAAAACTGGGACAATATCTTCAAAGTGACCAGAACACAAACAAAATGGGATAAAAACATCCTAAATAGAGCCAAGGAAAAACATATTCCTTATGGGAATAAGCAGGGTAGAACCCATAGAAAACCAATATGGCTAATTAAAACAGTAAGGAGTGCAATGAGGGATAGAAAGGAAATGCTTAAAGTACTAAAACTAGAAGGTCGTGCCGAGGCAAAAGACAAATAAAGGAGGCAAAGATCAAGGCGGAGAAAATAATTGCCAAGGAAAGTAAAAATATCCAAAATAATCTTTCTTTACATTGTCAGTTTTTATTTTTTTATTATTTATGTAGGTAATCTGGGAGTAATGGTGGAGGAGGATGAGGAAAAGGCAGATCTATTAAATATTTTCTTCTCTAGAGTGTTTACACAAGAAGATCCAATGGCCAATAACATGATTAAAGGTAATGTAAACTCTACATTACATGTCACCTGTGTAACCCAGGAGGACTACTCCTTGCTCCTGAAGACAAACACTCCCAAGTTTGGAGAGACAGACTCTTATATCTAATTTTTAAGTATTCAGTAATGGCCAGGTCTGTACCACATGATTGGCGCATAGCAAATGTGGTGACAATATTCAAAAAGGGGTCTAAAAATGATCCCATAAATGATAGACTGTGATTAGATCTCATCCTCAAACTTACCAATGTACATGAAGAGACAGCAGAAAGACCTTTCTAATGATCTTTTTACACCTAGAGCAGTGACACTGACAAGGGACATCTTCTACACCTAGACCAGCACCAGTGACAAGGGGACATCCTCTACTCCTAGACCGGGTACAGCGACAAGTGGACATCCTCTACACCTAGACCAGTGACAAGGGGACATCCTCTACACCTAGACCAGTGTCAGTGACAAGGGGACGTCCTCTACTCCTAGACTAGTGACAGTGACAAGGGGACCTCCTCTACACCTAGACCAGTGACAGTGACAAGAGGACGTCCTCTACACCTAGACCAGTGACACTGACAAGGGGACATCCTCTACACCTAGGCCAGTGACAGCGACAAAAGGACGTCCTCTACACCTAGGCCAACACCAGTGACAAGGAGACGTCCTCTACTCCTAGGATGGTGACAATGATAAGGGGACATCCTCTACACCTTGGCCAGCACCAGTGACAAGGGGACGTCCTCTACACCAAGAAGAGCGAACATTTCACCAGAAACAGACCGTGATTCTTTAGGCCAGTGACACTGACAAGGGGACGTCCTCTACTCCTAGACTAGTGACAGTGACAAGGGGACGTCCTCTACACCTAGACCAGTGACACTGACAAGGGGACATCCTCTACATCTAGGCCAGTGACAGTGACAAGAGGACGTTCTCTACACCTAGACCAGTGACACTGACAAGGGGACGTCCTCTACTCCTAGACCAGTGACAGTGACAAGAGGACGTCCTGTTAGGTGGGGACTAAGACCCCTGGGTTATGTTGCCGTAGTTCTAATTAAATAAGGAAGAAATTACGAGCTTGGGAAACAGACACAGACACTGAAAGTATCAAGTGTTGAATGCTTCGATTTATTGGTTGGCAGAACAAGTTTATATAGGAAACACAATAATCTATATTTAGCCTTCTGTTGCACTGTTCTATATGTCCAAAAGCCGGTTTAAACCAGTCTCAGAGTTGTGCGTCAAACAGGGACATTTCTTAAAGTCAGCACAAGGCCACATGACATCTGGGGTCAAAGATTAGCTTCCTTGCAACATAAACATAAGCATGTCTGCATCCTGTGTAGACGTGTGATCCGGAACTCATAATGAGCTTACTTCACTCTTTTGTTTCCCTTATCAATATATATATATAAATATATACATTTTAGCAAGTAAAACATGTTTAACCCTTACATTCTCCCCCATTTTAGACATCTAATAACTTTTACAATGAGTACATTCACCTTTCAGGTGCTAGTCCAGCTGGATTCCCCATTGGAGTTGTCATTAGGTGTCTACCACTTATATTTATCTCGATTACAGTGATTAATACAAATTAATACGATTTTTACAAAGCAATATATCAGTAATATAACCATTGCTATTTGTATGACCATCTGGATCAATCCTGTCACCCACCCACCTATACCTTTAAACCAATTGACTGGATTTAAGAATGAAAATGCTTCAGACCACCAACTGTCTTTGTTCTGAACATTCATCCTCTCATACTCTTCTCTTAGCCTGTATACTTCCTCCAATTTTCGTTTTTCTTTGATGTTGCCTTCTGGGTCAATGTAGTGGCAGCATGTAGGTCCCACTATCTGGCACATTCTTCCCTGAGCTGCAGTTATATAGTCTAATACCAGTGTACTGATTAGTGACTATTATCAATTGATTCTGTACTGCAATAGTGGTATTAAGTATCCCCAGAATTTCCCATATTTGATCATCGAGATAGTCAGTACTTTGCACTAGCTTGTCCCACATCTGCATTATCATAGGATATATGAGTATTGTGCTTACTATCTTATTCCCAGTGCTTGACTGTACCAAGTGAGGTCTACCACTTTCCCTAGGGGTGTTGTCTGCAGCTCTATTGTACAGAGTGTGTTTAGGTATGGATTTCGTATTTAATTTATCAACAACAAAGGTAGCAGGAGTAAGTCTTACTAATGTACATGTGCCCTTCACTCCTACTGGTAACCACTTATATGCACTGCTGCCACATGCCCAATACATCTGAGGAGGTAAATCGAATAAGGCTGAGTGCTGTGTAATAAGTTTGTGCACAAGATCCACAAAGCCAGATACATTCTTTAGCATACACCAAGAGTGTAGTTTACCCAGTGCTCCACAGTACCCCAGGTCTCGATTTCCACAAACAAATGAAAAGTTCTTTTTCCTGTAAAGCCTTTCTTCAACCGTCTCATTCACACACTCTATGTTCCCAGGTATCCCTTTACACGTGTGATTGTCTCCCTCTACAAATAGGTGTGCATGTTTCCAGGAAGTGTTATGTATGTTTCTTTCTATGGCCCAAGGTGCCCAAAAATCACTTCTTTTCTGTCCATCATCCCCAAAACTTATCTGTATCCTGGTCTGGGGAATCTTACCCAATATGGTGGCAGTGGATCTATTCTTATTGTTTCCAGTAAGGTTACCTTGCCACCACGGATAGTCTGTCCACCCCACTATTGGTATCCCCATGGTAACATTTGCCCATGACCTGGTCTTGAAGTCACCTGCAACATTATCTAGACACCCTGGCCACTGCAGTAGTTCATCAATAGGGACAGGTACAGCAAGGAAGGGTAAACTAGTGGAGGTAATAGGAGACTGTGTACAGATCCAGCAATTCTTGAGGGTATAGTTAAACCCTTCCACCATCACAAGATGGTGTTTAATAAACTTATTGTCCACTTCTTTAATTCTCACTGATTGTGAGTCCTCTTAGAAGGCACAAAACGAATAATGTCCATTTCTTCATCCTTGCTCAGGTTCAAGGACCTTTTTACAATGAGAAGCGTGTATCCAGTTAGGCTTTCCTTCTAGTTTGACCGAAGTGGCAGTTGTCAACAGTACTTGGAAAGGGCCATCAAATCTAGGTTCAAGGGTTTTTCTGACGTGTCTTTTCACAACCACCCAATCGCCAGGCTGCAGGCTATGTGTCCCTGAAAAATCAGAAGGGTCTGGAATAGAAGGAAACACTTGTTTATGTGTTACTTTCAGTCTTTGACACAAGCTCTGAACATAGCTGGCAGTGCTGTCATAATTGAGTTGTAAAGTCTGAGGAAAATACAACCCCAACCTGGGCACACTTCCAAACAATATCTCAAATGGTGATAGCCCTGTTCTCCTGTTAGGAGTAGTCCTTACTGAATATAAGGCTAAGGACAGGCATTCGGGCCAGGGCTTTCCTGTCTCTGCCATGGCTTTCTGAATCTTCCACTTAAGAGTACCATTCAACCTTTCCACTTTGCCTGAACTCTGAGGATGGTAGGGTGTGTGGAAAGCTTGCTCAATCCCCAATGCAGACATTATTTCTTTCATTATCTCACCTGTGAAATGTGTACCTCTGTCAGATTCTAACACCTCAGGTATCCCGAATGTGCACACAAGCTCAGACAGCAATTTCTTGGCAGTTACTTGTGCAGTTGCTTTGCTCACAGGGTAGGCCTCAGGCCATCCTGAAAACAAATCCACACAGACCAATACATACTCGTACGTTCCAGACTTAGGCAACTGTATGTAATCTATTTGTATTCTCTGGAATGGATACAGGGATTTTGCTGTACATTTGGTAGGTGTTTTAACTACCTGTCCTGGATTGTGTAGAGCACATATGTGACATGCTGTTACGTGATTACTAGCAGCCCTTCCAAAACCTGGGGCAAACCATAATTTACCCACTAATGACTCCATGGCATTTCGAGAGGCATGCACCTTACCGTGGGCCAAACCAGCCATTTGGGGGTATACTGCTGCAGGTAGACACAGTCTATTCCCCATTTTCCACGTTCCTTCGTACTCTCTAGCACCAGCCTTTTTCCATTTTTCAGTTTCCACACTGGTTACATTAGAGTACAGCCCCTTGGGGTCTGCTAGGTCAATGTCCATTTTGCTCACCTGGTTGAGACCCTTCCATGGCAGCAGTGCTGCTGCTTTGGCTGCTGTGTCAGCCTTCTCATTTCCAAGACTTTCAGGGTCTCTTCCTTTTGTGTGAGCTCTGACTTTCACAATTGCCAACTGCTTAGGGAGCAATATGGCCTCCATCAATCGACTTACCGAATCTCCATTTTTGATTGGCTTGCCCTGTGCCGTCAGGAAGTTTCTAGACCTCCATATAGGACCATAATCATGTGCAATGCCAAAAGCATACCTGGAGTCGGTGTAAATGTTTGCTGTGCTATCTTTAGCTATTTTGCAAGCCTCTGTAAGGACTTTCAATTCAGCTTCTTGAGCTGACATGTGTGGTGGAAGGGCTTCTTGTACTATGATGTCGTGTGTAGTGACTACAGCATACCCTGTAACAAATTTGCCTTCATCTGTTAAGTACCTAGAACCATCCACAAACCTCTCATAATCAGGGTTCTGTAATGGGATATCCGTGACATGGCTGAAGCCCACCGTCTCTTGGGACATTAGGGCCACACAGTCATGCTCATGTTGACTGTCAAACAATTCATCTTCTGAGAGGGAGTTTAAAAATATCTCATCATCCACTCCCCCCTTTGAATCATGAACTCCTACTGGTAAAAGAGTTGCAGGATTCAAGGTCAAACAACGCTGAAATGAGATGTTGGAGGAGGATTGCAGAGCAAATTCCATTTTGCTCTGTCTTGCCAAGGAAAGATGACGTCTGTCTACCTGTGTGAGGATTGCATGGATGTCATGTGGTGTATATACCACCAAGGGGTGGTCTAGGACAATGTCTGAGCTCTTTTCAAGCAGGGCTTGTACTGAAAGTACAACCCTTACACAAGAGGGTGTTCCTCTGGCTACGGCATCTAAACGTGAACTATAGTATGCCATGGGACGCTTTCTATTCCCATGTTGTTGTGTGAGAACTGCAGTAGCATGTCCCATCATCTCAGTGACATAAATTTGAAAGGGCTTCTGATAGTCAGGCAGGCCAAGGGCAGGTGCACTAACTATCTGGAGCTTAAGTTGATAAAATGCATCCAAAGCCTCTGATGTCAGACTGAATGGTTTAGAGGAGAGACAGTCATACAAGGGCTGCATGGTCAGGGATGCAGATCTGATCCATGGCCTACAGTATGACACTAGACCTAAGAAGGTACGCAACTGAGCATGGGATGTTGGTACTTGCATTTCTCTTACCACTTTGGTTCGTTCATCTGAAAGATGTTTGGTACCTTGGCTGAGACAGTGACCCAGAAATACCACCTTTTGCTTGCAAAATTGCAGCTTGTCTTTACTGGCCTTGCAACCGCTCTGGCAGAGGAAATACAACAGGCTTATGGTAGCAGCTTCACATGTCTGTTTATCTGGGGCACAAAGAAGAAGGTCATCAACATATTGCAGCAGTACAACATCATCAGAGGGAGGGCCCCAGGCATTCATGATCAGAGTGAGACACCTTGTGAACTCATTTGGACTATTTTGCGCTCCTTGTGGTAGGACTGTCCAGGTGTATTGCTTACCTCTAAAGGTGAAGGCAAACAGGTACTGGCAGTCGGTATGCAAGGGCACACTGAAAAAAGCATTACAGAGGTCCACAACGCTATAATATGTGGTCCCTGTTGGGACTGCAGACAACAAGGTATGAGGGTTGGGCACTACCGGGGTCTCTGGCAAGGTCACTTTGTTTAGTTCTCTCAGGTCATGGACCATACGGTAAGTATCTGGTTCGCCCTTTTTGCCCTTCTTTTTGACAGGGAACAGTGGTGTGTTGGCCACTGACGTACATTCTTTTAAAGCCTTAGCTTTTAACAATTCTACTATAGTTACGGCTATAGCATCCTCTTGGGCGTGTGTCAATGGGTACTGTTTGATTCTAGGTGGCTGTGCTCCTGGTTTCAAGTTTACCATAACAGGAGGGACATCTAGTTTGCCTAGATCTGTTTTACTTGTTGCCCACAAACTTTCCGGGACCTGAGACAATAATGCATTTTCTTCTTCAGTGAGAGTGAACACCGAATGTGGAGTATTCACTATCGCAGATACTAAACAAAGTATCTTGTGATTGGTATGTGTGGTTTGTACATAAGCCTCACCAGAGGGGTGCAGCATGATGTTACAACCCAACACTCCCATCACATCGCTACCTAATATATTGTCTGAGGTGTCAGAGACAAGGTATCTAGTTAGAATTCTACATCCTTGAAATGATGTCTCTATGGGGTCTGTTTGGTCAAGGGTAACAGGGAGACCTGACACTCCCTGAACCACCTGGCTATCTCCTGACAATGGTAGGTTAAATTTGTTAACGATGTCTTTACTGACACAAGATTTTGTTGCCCCAGTGTCTATTAGGAACGGCACCTCCTTTCCATTAATCAATACAGGTTGGAAAATTTGTATACCTCTCTCTGCTGAAGATAAGAGGGACACTGGGGCGGGAGGGCCTAACCTTCCTTGTGAGTTATCCTGACCTTGATCAGGGACAGGCAGGCAGCTTCTAGACTGTTTTTTGTTATTGTCACTTTGCTTAGGACACCAGCAATCTCTGGCCAAGTGTCCTTGTTTTCCACAATTAAAACACTTCCTGGTTTCCCTCTGTCCCTGTTGTCTGGGGCGGGTACCTTGTCTGCCCTGATTACTCTGGTTACCCGGGTTTAGGGTACCCGAGTTGGTGTAACTCTTTACCGGGGCTGCTGCCTTCTTCTCTCTCTCATCTACTGCAAAACCAACAGCTTTGGCATATAGATCATTGGGGTCTGTACGTCTCCAATCTGGGGTACAGCCTTTAATCTTTTCAGCCAAATTAGATCCAATTCCCTGTATGAACGCTTCAGCAATCATGGTGTTCTTTAAGGCAACAGGGGCCTCATCCCACCCGGAATCTACTACCTTCGTGAGTAGTCTGCCATAATATGCTTCAACAGACTCTCCCTTCTCCCTTTTACAAGTAGTCAAGGCAGTACGTCTAGTTTCTGCTTGTTTGTCACACCATAATTGCAATCTATCTAAGAACTCTTCCCCACTCCTGGTGGTTTCTGTACTGCGGGGCTCATTTCTACCAAACCGGGCAGTAATATTAATGGTCCCCATCAGTCCCTCGGTACATTTAACCTGTGCAAGGGCCATAAGGTCCTTCCAACTGGCTTTATTTAATTCATCTGGATCATTTTAATTTTTCTAAGAAAGGCACTCGGCTCTAACTGAGGGTCTGGTAGTTGTTGACAAAGAGCCAATTGCTCACTGGGGGTCCAGGGTCGCCATTCAACTGTAGTTGTGATGACATTCTGACCACCCGTCCCTCCCCCTGTTGCTCCTCTAGAAGGAGACGGGGATGTGCCTTCCTCTTTTGAATCCTCCTCTGTACCGGTAGTGGTACGGAGACCCTGGACACCTGAAGTTCTCCTAGTTTGGGATCTTGTTAAAACTGGGTATAATTGTTGTGCCGGCTCTGGTGGGGGTGGTGGAGGGAGGATCTCATCATCGGGTGGTGGTAGCATTTTTACTTGTTATGGGTGTGGGCGATGAGCTCCACACACCAGACAAGTTTCTCTGTAGTCTGGGTTCTGTTGACTACAGACTCTGCAAGTCCATCCCTCTGAACCTCTATATGGTGGAGGTGCAGACGGTGGATTATTCCGTCCCTTTTGATTTAAAATCATGATGGAGGGTAAAGCATATAATGTAACCTTTTTATCACCCGATTTTTGAGGCCAATCCTCCCTCTCTACTCTGCTGCTCCCTTCAATTAGAGCATATATTCCCCTTTGTAATTTGTGCTCCTGGATTTGTCCTGCATGGTCTAGTCTCCATTGATCCCAAAATTTACTATCAATCAGTCCTGTCTTGTGAACCCCTGCTCTTTTAAGGATCGTTTTTACTTGGGCGGCAACTTCTTTCCCTTCCCCTGTCTCTATTAGTTCATATGGGGTGTACCATATCTTAGAGGGTCCCTTCCCCATACTGGCTGGTAGCTAATCAGCCGTGAATTCCCACTCCTCTAGGGCAATTAAGACAATAGAGGGTCACTTTGACTTCTCTAGTGGGAACTCCCAAACAGACACTTCTGTTTTCCTTCAACTAATTCTTAATGTGCAAGTTCTGGTGTAGTGCTCAGGGCAAAACCTCAATTGGTTTCCACAGACTGAACTTTCTGCCTGTATCCCCTTACCGAAACACACCTGAATTATTGCACGTACCTGCGCGGATTCTACTCAGTCCTTCGTGCTACTACTCGGGTCTCATTCGACCCTGACCATCCAGGCACAGCTGGAGGCTAGTGTTCCAAAACAAGGACTTTTCAATCACTCAGTACTTTTCTTTCAGGACCTTGTCCGCAACTCTAGGGGTTAAGGATGGAGAATGTCTCTCCCTTCTGCGCTGCCTTATACACTTTATAACAAATGTAACAACTAAATGACAGTATGATCAATGGACAAAGACTGATGTATACTATCTCCCACTCCACTACAGACAACATACCCTTTAGTTAAGGTTCTTCCATACTATATAATATGGCACCGATCGTCACAAAAACATACAGCAACTAACCTCACTCATCGACACATAGGATCAGAGACACGCAGGAACTCAGATAAGTTATTTGGCAAGACAAGGGCTTACCTTACAGCGCTGTTTTATTCATCTGAGGTCCTCCGGCCCCGTCTCCAAATCGGTTGGTGAGTGGATTGGCACACTATCAGCTGCACATCGGACGATTATCGATGCCTCACGTTTCTGGGCGTCAGTTGTTAGGTGGGGACTAAGACCCCTGGGTTATGTTGCCGTAGTTCTAATTAAATAAGGAAGAAATTACGAGCTCAGGAAACAGACACAGACACTGAAAGTATCAAGTGTTGAATGCTTCGATTTATTGGTTGGTAGAACAAGTTTATATAGGAAACACAATAATCTATATTTAGCCTTCTGTTACGCTGTTCTATATGTCCAAAAGCCGGTTTAAACCAGTTTCAGAGTTGTGCGTCAAACAGGGACATTTCTTAAAGTCAGCACAAGGCCATATGACATCTGGGGTCAAAGATTAGCT
The DNA here is from genome assembly GCA_947044405.1 of Leptodactylus fallax. Lineage (NCBI taxonomy): Eukaryota > Metazoa > Chordata > Amphibia > Anura > Leptodactylidae > Leptodactylus > Leptodactylus fallax. The sequence continues at coordinate 172,434 of CAMRHE010000605.1, forward strand.
TCCTTGCAACATAAACATAAGCATGTCTGCATCCTGTGTAGACGTGTGATCCGGAACTCATAATGAGCTTACTTCACTCTTTTGTTTCCCTTATCAATATATATATAAATATATAGATTTTAGCAAGTAAAACATGTTTAACCCTTATAGTCCTCTACACCTAGACCAGTGACACTGACAAGGGGACATCCTCTACTCCTAGACCAGCACCAGTGACAAGGGGACGTCCTCTACTCCTAGGATGGTGACAGTGACAAGGGGACATCCTCTACACCTAGGATGGTGACAGTGACAAGGGGACATCCTCTACACCTAGGCCAGCACCAGTGACAAGAGGACGTCCTCTACACCTAGGCCAGCACCAGTGACAAGGGGACGTCCTCTACTCCTAGGACGGTGACAGTGACAAGAGGACGTCCTCTACACCAAGAAGAGCGAACATTTCACCAGAAACAGACCGTGATTCTTTACTGTAACAGCAGTGAGACTATGGAAGTCACTGCCACAGGATGTTGTAATGGTGGATTCATTGTGCAAATTCAAAAAGGACCTGGATGACTTTCTTGAACGGAAAAATATTATGGGTTATCGGTTTTAGATTTTTGGTAAAGACAAGCTGATCCACGGTTTATACTGATTGTTAGAGTTGGACTCTGAAGGCATTTTTTTTTCCCCTGACATGGGGCAATTGGCATCAGCCTCATGGGGTTTTAGCCTTCCTCTGGATCAACACTGTAGGGAACTGTAGGGCTACATCTACTATGTAACTATGTAGCTTAGTCCTCAATAACATTATCACATGAGTGAACAGCAGAGAAGGAAAAAAAAAACATGAAGACAGAAAAGCCCCTTCCCACAACAATTAGGACCATTTCTTCTCCATCCTCACCCTTTCAAGGTCCTTGTTGGGATTCTTCATGTGTATTATCCTCACTATATCTCACAAGGCATTATGGGAAAGGAGCTGGGGAGCTCATGCGCCCTCTATTGGATGTAACAGATCCTCAATTCGCTTTTGACTCACCGAGCCTTGAGACAGCAAAAGGGATCTTAGCCAAGCCAATTTCACTTATCTGCATACAGCGCTGTTTCCGGATTGTTGTCCTTCATCAGTACAGAGCAAAGTGAATTGGCTGGCTTAGTGGGAGGCAATGAGTGGGTTAGGGACAAGAATCTCTCACATTGAGGAGAGCACCAGTGAAGGTGTGGAGAGATTTTAATTGCCTTTCGCCCTCTACTTAGTATCTACATATCACAAGGCATTATGGGAAAGGAGCTGGGGAGCTCATGCGCCCTTATCCTCACTATGGCACTGTTCAAAACTGTCATTTTAAGGTTTCCATGACACTTTCTATGGCTTTGCAGCCAATCAGAGGGCTGCCTCATTCCCCATCTGAGGAAGGATATATCAAGTCTGTGCAGAACAGCTCATGTGCCTGCTATTAGTTCATTGTCACTCTTAGGTTCCTGTTCTCAGAAAATACCTGCTGTATTCTTGGTGGCTGACTTTGGCTCATTTACTGGATATCTCTTTCCTTACTGATTTGGCTTTGACTGTGAACTCTCGGACTTGACCTCGGCATGGACACATTTTCTATTTGGATATTCTGTTCTTTCCTGGTTTGCCTTTTTCACACTAGCTATTGGTTTGATAACTTGGCTCCTGATCTGGTCAAGTCCATCTATCCATGTGGTGGGCTTTGGCGACAGGGTGCCATCAGAGTGGCCTTAGACTGTATCAGCCAGGACATTGTGAGATTTAGGTAGCTTGCTCTACTGCTTTCTGTTATCTGCCCATTTCTACAGTTTGAGGAATTGCTTTAAGGACAATTTCAAAACAGTCCTTTAGAGTTCACCAAGGATGCTCTCCACCACCTAAGGCTGCTTGCCATATGAAGCCTAAACATCCTATGTAATATGTGTGATACAAAACACTAGAACTTATAAAAAAGCTCAGTCAACTAATGTTTTTAATGCTTCCATATATCCATTTTGAATAGCTCATCTCAGAGTCTAGATTTACCCCACACCTTGATATGCCTCTATACTGAAGGAGTATTGGGGCAGGGAATTCTTCAAGTCAACCTTTGCCTATAACATACAATTAAGGGAATCCCAGGCAGTTCAAAAGTCTAAGCCTCACCTCAAGTCAATCGTTCAAGGCCAAAAGTGAGAAATCAAGATTTTGTTTTGACAAAAGGGTTGTCTACCGCTGAGAAGCTTCCGAAACGGACATATCTCTGCAGTCTTTACACGTCCTGGTGATTCATAGCTGGTCTCTGATTTTTTTAACACATTGACCTCTGTGTGCTTGGCCACTTGCTTTCCACACAAGGCAGACATATCTCTCTATCTTCCTCCCATTGGACACCTGCTTTTCTATAGAGCACTGCTCTTGCAGGTTGGCCCACACCACGTTCTTGTCACCCATTCTTATTGACATCATCTGTGATGGCCATTGATGTTGGGTCACCACTAGAATTGGATACGCTTAGGAACACCATCCTATGACCTCTATAATATGGTACTTCAGAGAGCAGCACAGAGCATAGGCTTAGATACTCCAGCTATGATCTTAGATATTAGAACTTGTCTTCTTGCTCTTCTATTCCTTGAAGTCATTGGATTATACCTGAGCTGTAATGTGATTGTTTTCCTGGTTGTTTCTATGTAACCAACATTTATTACTTTGCTTCCATTATCTTTATTTTTCCCAATTTATTTAATAATCTTAAATAATGTAGCAAAAAGTAATTGTAGTTTTTTCTACCCCCTGAAAGTTCTGGGATCCTTATTATTTATCTAGGATTTGACACTTCCTAAAGATTTCATGTTAAAATGTTTGGGCCCTTCCACAGTGAGCAGAGTTGTGTAGTGTGATGGAACGGGCATTGATCTCTACTTAATATTTGCTCCATTTTCCACCCCTGTAAATGGTTTTCCTATATAGATTGATGTTGTTATCCGGATTGCTAACCATGTATAGAGCATCGAACAGATTGTCATCCGCTTATCCAGTCAGCATAATTAGACTTCAGTACATTCGGACACATTGTGGCAGGACATGGTTCCTTCCACCATTTAATGAAATCATTGGACATGTCAGTAGAAGAGTCTGGACTTGGATCTGTACTACAGGAAAAAGAGGAAGTTTCTACCATCAGCCAGTTGCACTATAATGGGGTGGCTGTCAAACCTGGACTTGTATGCAATAGCTCTAATCATAAGTATATACTAAAATATAGTTACTTTTATAGGGTACATAGATCCTATATAGGGTGAAGTCTGTTCACAAATTTGACGTGTGACATCTGGTTGTGTTTCCCGATACATATTTATAATGGGCCCATGCTCTTCAGACTGTTCCCGGGGATCTATTCTATTTTATTCTTCTCCTCTACACTGCTCCATTACTTTGCTCCTCTACAGCAAGAGACAAGGAGGCAGTTCTATCTGTATCTATATCAGTTACAGGGAGAGACAAGGAGGCAGTACTGTCTCTAGCTATATTATTTACAGGGATATACAATGAGGCAGTACTATCTGTACACATGTCATTTACAATAAGAGACAGTGAGGCAGTACTATCTTTACCTGCATCAGTTACAGGGAGAAAGAGGGAGGCAGTACTAACTGTAGCTGCATTATTTTTTACAGGGAGATACAGGGAGGCAGTACTATCTGAACCTACATCATCTAAAAGGAGAGGCACCAGAGGAACTATTATCAGTATCTATAGCAGTGAGAGGCAGGGAAGCAGTACTATCTGTAACTACATTGTTTTGTTATAGGAACGGTATTATCCTGTTCTCCTCTAGTCAGTTGACTACAACATTACCCTAAAATATAAGCTTGGTTATGGTTAAGACTGTGTTGTGACATGGGCTGTTGCTATGACAGTATAAGTTGTAACACCAGTAGATAGAGAGAAATATCCGGATACAGGGAGGAGTGACGAGAGGTTAAAGTGAAGGAAAATAATAACTTTGCTTTCTTTTTTCTTTTCTTTTTTTCAGAGAAGCAAATAAAAAAAAACCCAACAAAAACAAAAAGTAAACAAGAGCACAACATTCATCTCTCTGGAGGCCATCAGGTGCACTTACCATGTGTATTGCTAAAGGCTCATTCATTCCTATCAAACTGACTTTCCATTGTAAACAATGGAGGTAAAACACTTTCATCTTGCTGAGTTTTGATCCTTGACTCGCCGGCCTCCCGCTCTCATGTACGGTCCAGCACAATGAGCAGACACATGGGCCATGAAGCTTTGAATTAATAATATTTTTGTACAACACAAGCTGCTTTCTTCTGAGTCTCACAGGTGATACAAGGTCATCCCATGCTGGGCGCTCTCCGGAGGGCTCTGTTTATAAAAAAACACAACTTCGACTTCTTCTCTTCATCTACAAAGAGCGGGCAAGACCCAAACCACGGAATTCTGAGGTGTGAGAAGTCGTTTCTCTCATGGGGTGCAGACGGCCACACAAATCGAGGGTGTAAAACATTCACTTTTACTAAAAATGAAAAATGAAGAATTTATGACTGCCAAAAACTCACAGAGTAGAGGACACAGAGGGGGAGGAAAAGGAGGAAGAATAGGAAGAGGAAGAAGAGGAAGAGGAGGAAGAGGAAGAAGAGAAGGAGGAGAAGGAAAATGAGGAAGACTAGAAAGAGATGGAAGAAGCGGAGGAAGAGGAATACGAGAAAAAAGAATAGGAGGACGAGTTGGTTGTCTTTGTTGGGTCTCTTACTTTATGTTTTGACAGATTATTTAAATATGTTTTAGAGAGAATAATGATAATTGGCTGAATGTGACAGTACATAGGCCCACACAATGAGAGTCTGGGACTGTGCATACTGTAAACATGGGACCTTCAGGGTAGGCTGGTTACTGGGTAAGTCAGGCACATGGAGGCGTAGGTACCAATTCTCAGTTGTAGTTTTATTAGTGGCAGTTCATACAGTCCACCAGTTCAAAAATCAACAGCTTACTTCAGCATGGGGATACAAAGTCAAGTAACATAAATTGTCCTTAATTCAGGATACAAAGAAAATAATTCCCCAGAGTTTTCTCACCAATACACCAGGTGACTTCGGGCTTTCTCCTCCAGACATACAGGGCAGTGTGTTCAACAGCTTTCTCATACAAGAGATGGCCACATCCCCCTAACCTTGGGCAACCTCAGCTCTTATGGCTGCACCTGGGTCACCCGGCAAGACCAGGACTGGAGTATAGGCTTGGGTCTACAATAATTCCCAAATCCCAGACCCATACTCTAGCCAGTCACCTTGTAGTTACCAGCCACCTCAGTGGTAGGTACCTGCCATCTACCACTTTGCCCTCTGCCTGTCTACAATACGTCCACACAATGAGAGTCTGGGACTGTACATAGGCCCACACAATGAGAGTCTGGGACTGTACGTAGGTCCACACAGTGAGAGTCTGGGACTGTACGTAGGTCCACACAGTGAGAGTCTGGGACTGTATGTAGAGCCACACAGTGAGAGTCTGGGACTGTATGTAGGTCCACACAATGAGAGTCTGGGACTGTACATAGGTCCACACAGTGAGAGTCTGGGACTGTACGTAGGTCCACACAATGAGAGTCTGGGACTGTACGTAGGTCCACACAGTGAGAGTCTGGGACTGTACGTAGGTCCACAAAGTGAGAGTCTGGGACTGTACATAGGTCCACACAGTGAGAGTCTGGGACTGTACGTAAGTCCACACAGTGAGAGTCTGGGACTGTACGTAGGTCCACACAGTGAGAGTCTGGGACTGTACGTAGGTCCACACAGTGAGAGTCTGGGACTGTACGTAGGTCCACACAGTGAGAGTCTGGGACTGTACGTAGGTCCACACAATGAGAGTCTGGGACGGTACGTAGGTCCACACAGTGAGAGTCTGGGACTGTACGTAGGTCCACACAGTGAGAGTCTGGGACTGTACGTAGGTCCACACAATGAGAGTCTGGTACGGTATGTACAGTACAGACCAAAAGTTTGGACACACCTTCTCATTCCAAGAGTTTTCTGTATTTTCATGACTATAAAAACTATGAATTAACACATGTGGAATTATATACTTAACAAAAAAGTGTGAAACAACTGAAAATGTCTTATATTCTAGGTTCTTCAAAGTAGCCACCTTTTGCTTTGATTACTGCGTTGCACACTTTTGGCATTCTCTTGATGAGCTTCAAGAGGTAGTCACCTGAAATGGTCTTCCAACAGTCTTGAAGGAGTTCCCAGAGATGCTTAGCACTTGTTGGCCCTTTTGCCTTCACTCTGCGGTCCAGCTCACCCCAAACCATCTGGATTGGGTTCAGGTCTGGTGACTGTGGAGGCCACGTCATCTGGCGTAGCACCCCATCACTCTCCTTCTTGGTCACATAGCCCTTACACAGTCTGGAGGTGTTTGGGGTCATTGTCCTGTTGGTCCAACTAAACGCAAACCGGATGGAATAGCATGCCGCTGCAAGATGCTGTGGTAACCATGCTGGTTCAGAATAAATCCCCAACAGTGTCACCAGCAAAGCCCCCCCACACCATCACACCTCCTCCTCCATGCGTCACGGTGGGAACCAGGCATGTAGAGTCCATTCCTTCACCTTTTCTGCGTCGCACAAAGACACGGTGGTTGGAACCAAAGATCTCAAATTTGGACTCATCAGACCAAAGCCCAGATTTCCACAGGTCTAATGTCCATTCCTTGTGTTCTTCTTGTGCTTGTTGCCTGTCCTTAGCAGTGGTTTCCTAGCAGTTATTTTACCATGAAGGCCTGCTGCACACAGTCTCCTCTTAACAGTTGTTGTAGAGATGTGTCTGCTGCTAGAACTCTGTGTGGCATTGACCTGGTCTCTAATCTGAGCTGCTGTTAACCTGCGATTTCTGAGACTGGTGACTCGGATGAACTTATCCTCCGCAGCAGAGGTGACTCTTGGTCTTCCTTTCCTGGGGCGGTCCTCATGTGAGCCAGTTTCTTTGTAGCGCTTGATGGTTTTGACCACTGCACTTGGGGACACTTTCAAAGTTTTCCCAATTTTTCGGACTGACTGACCTTCATTTCTTAAAGTTATGATGGCCACTCATTTTTTTCTTTACTTAGCTGATTTTTTTTTTTCTTGCCATAATGCAAATTCTAACACTCCATTCAGTATGACTATCAGCTGTGTATCCACCTGACTTCTGAACAACACAATTGATGGTCCCAACCCCATTTATAAGGCAAGAAATCCCACTGACAGGGCACACCTGTGAAGTGAAAACCATTTCAGGTGACTACCTCTTGAAGCTCATCAAGAGAATGCCAAGAGTGTGCAAAGCAGTAATCAAAGCAAAAGGTGGCTACTTTGAAGAACCTAGAATATAAGACATATTTTCAGTTGTTTCACACTTTTTTGTTAAGTATATAATTCCACATGTGTTAATTCATAGTTTTGATGCCTTCAGTGTGAATCTACAATTTTTATAGTCATGAAAATACAGAAAACTCTTGGAATGAGAAGGTGTGTCCAAACTTTTGGTCTGTACGGTAGGTCCACACAGTGAGAGTCTGGGACTGTACGGGTCCACGGGGCCTAGGTCCACACAGTGAGAGTCTGGGACTGTAAGTAGGTCCACACAATGAGAGTCTGGGACTGTACATAGGTCCACACAGTGAGAGTCTGGGACTGTACGTAGGTCCACACAGTGAGAGTCTGGGACTGTACATAGGTCCACACAGTGAGAGTCTGGGACTATTCTATAGAAGTCTCTGTGTAACTTCTCTTTTTGATGGCTTATAGTATAGGAGACATTTATCATAAACTTTAAGACTTTAAGTTCTCACATTTCACGTAGTTAGGACAGTTGTCATAGAGCTATGTAAAATCATCCAATGTGATGGCCCCCACATTATCACATCAGCAAGGGGTAGTATGTCACCCCACAGCACCGGCAGGATTGAAGGGGGGTGTAATGAAGAGACGGGGGGTGTAATGAAGAGACGGGAGGTGTAATGAAGAGACAGGGGATGTAATGATGAGACAGGGGGTGTAATGAAGAGACGGGGGGTGTAATGAAGAGACAGGGGGTATAATGAAGAGACAGGGAGTGTAATGAAGAGACGGGGGGTGTAATGAAGAGACGGGGGGTGTAATGAAGAGACAGGAGGGTGTAATGAAGAGACAGGAGGTGTAATGAAGAGACGGGGGGTGTAATGAAGAGACAGGAGGTGTAATGAAGAGACGGGGGGTGTAATGAAGAGACGGGGGTGTAATGAAGAGACAGGAGGTGTAATGAAGAGACAGAAGGTGTAATGAAGAGACGGGGGGTGTAATGAAGAGACAGGAGGGTGTAATGAAGAGACGGGGGGTGTAATGAAGAGACGGGGGGTGTAATGAAGAGACAGGAGGGTGTAATGAAGAGACGGGGGGTGTAATGAAGAGACGGGGGGTGTAATGAAGAGACAGGGGGGTGTAATGAAGAGACGGGGGGGTGTAATGAAGAGACAGGGGGGTGTAATGAAGAGACGGGGGGTGTAATGAAGAGACATGGGAGTGTAATGAAGAGACAGGAGGGTGTAATGAAGAGACAGGAGGTGTAATGAAGAGACGGGGGGTGTAATGAAGAGACAGGGGGTGTAATGAAGAGACAGGGTGTAATGAAGAGACAGGGGGGTGTAATGAAGAGACAGAGGGGTGTAATGAAGAGACAGGGGGTGTAATGAAGAGATGGGGGGTGTAATGAAGAGACAGGGTGTGTAATGAAGAGACAGGAGGTGTAATGAAGAGACGGGAGGTGTAATGAAGAGACGGGGGGTGTAATGAAGAGACAGGAAGGTGTAATGAAGAGACGGGGGGTGTAATGAAGAGACGGGGGGTGTAATGAAGAGACGGGGGGTGTAATGAAGAGACGGGGTGTAATGAAGAGACGGGGGGTGTAATGAAGAGACAGGGTGTGTAATGAAGAGACAGGGTGTGTAATGAAGAGACAGGAGGTGTAATGAAGAGACAGGAGGTGTAATGAAGAGACGCGGGGTGTAATGAAGAGACAGGAGGGTGTAATGAAGAGACAGGGGGTGATGAACCGACCCTTAGTTTTATATCTTTCTTGGAAGTGTGTTTTACTTGCTTAGGTCAGTCCTTCCCCCACTTGGAATGCGGTGCTTTAGTGGAGTCCACATTGCTGGACGATAGGCTTCACTGGTTTTATGTGTGTTCATTGGAGATGGCTTGCTATAGCCAGGCACTTTTATTATCCCTGGCCAGATGGGATGGGGGATAGAAAGCCTTAACTTCACCCATCTCTCCGAGGGTTCTGCAAAGGTGGGAGAAGGGGGGCTGCCTGGGAGCAAGGGGTGGGTGGAGCACTAGCCATATGCAGTGGGCAGACCTGGATTCTGGGGTCATTCAGCAAAGAGGCAGTAAGGAGCTCTGATCTGGGAGAAGATGAGAGGGCCTGCCCTACTGAGGAATGCTTTGAGGGCCTAGTTCTGGACAGCATGTAGAAGGATTGTTTTATGCAACTTGCTTAAGCTTGCGCCCTAGGCCCAAAACTCTGCTGTGGCCTAGAGAAACAGACTACGAGCCTATGCCGGTATTTTCTCTATCTTTTAATTCCCCTGTTTATTTTTGTGTATTGTATCATCGCTCCTTTGCTTGTATGTTTATGCTTGATCGTATTAATATTGTATATTTCTGTATATGCTATTAATTCATACCGACCCACTTGGGTTATTAAACATATAAAATTTATATCGCTCATTTCGTTTTATCCTATGACCCGGTCTACTCACGGTGTGTGAGTGGGAGGTTAAGAAAGAAGTTTGATCGCAGGCGTGCCAGGCGGCTGGGCGAGGCGATATTCTTCACAGGGGGGTGTAATGAAGAGACAGGAAGGTGTAATGAAGAGACAGGGGGTGTAATGAAGAGACGGGGGGTGTAATGAAGAGACGGGGGGTGTAATGAAGAGACGGGGTGTAATGAAGAGACGGGGGGTGTAATGAAGAGACAGGGTGTGTAATGAAGAGACAGGGTGTGTAATGAAGAGACAGGAGGTGTAATGAAGAGACAGGAGGTGTAATGAAGAGACGGGGGGTGTAATGAAGAGACAGGAGGGTGTAATGAATAGACAGGGGGTGTAATGAAGAGACAGGAGGTGTAATGAAGAGACAGGGGGTGTAATGAAGAGACGGGGGGTGTAATGAAGAGACAGGGGGGTGTAATGAAGAGACAGGGGGGTGTAATGAAGAGACGGGGGGTGTAATGAAGAGACGGGGGGTGTAATGAAGAGACAGGGGGGTGTAATGAAGAGACAGGAGGTGTAATGAAGAGACGGGGGGTGTAATGAAGAGACAGGGGGGTGTAATGAAGAGACGGGGAGTGTAATGAAGAGACAGGGGGGTGTAATGAAGAGACGGGGTGTAATGAAGAGACAGGAGGTGTAATGAAGAGACAGGAGGTGTAATGAAGAGACGGGGGGTGTAATGAAGAGACAGGGGGGTGTAATGAAGAGACAGGGGGGTGTAATGAAGAGATGGGGGGTGTAATGAAGAGACGGGGGGTGTAATGAAGAGACAGGGGGTGTAATGAAGAGACGGGGAGTGTAATGAAGAGACAGGGGGGTGTAATGAAGAGACGGGGGGTGTAATGAAGAGACAGGGGGGTGTAATGAAGAGATGGGGGGTGTAATGAAGAGACGGGGGGTGTAATGAAGAGACAGGGGGGTGTAATGAAGAGATGGGGGGTGTAATGAAGAGACGGGGGGTGTAATGAAGAGACAGGGGGTGTAATGAAGAGACGGGGGGTGTAATGAAGAGACAGGGGGTGTAATGAAGAGACGGGGGTGTAATGAAGAGACAGGAGACTTCATGTCACACTATGTATGAGCTGTGAGGGTCACAAATCACCTCCTGATAGCAAACAGATAACAATGAGAATTACTGATCCCTCCGTCACACCCACAACTTTCCAGATTGTTTATTTCCTGATCTGTTGTAAATAACTTCTCTACTTAGATTGCATTTTGTTTTTTTTACGGGTTCTAAGATCCTTTGAAGGTCCATGTCTTTAGGGTATAAAAAATCTGTGAATTTTCAGTTTCTTGTAAAATAAAAATAAATAAAAAAGCATACTCACCTGTCCATTCAGTCTCGTGCCGGCGCCTTCTTACTGGGAGTCCTGTACCTCATGTGACCGCTAAGACCAATTAGGTATAGGATTTCCAGAAATGAGGCGCCGCCATGAGACCGAACAGACACAGGCAGGGGACAACAGAGTGCTGGGACAGGTGAGTATGCTTTTTTAAAATTTTTTTTTATTTTTACACCTCCCTGGCCACCACAGTGGTCGCTCAAATTTATGGACAACCATGTGGGGGATATTAAAGGGGTTTTCTGGGCATAATTTGTTATGGTTTATCCTCAGGATAGGCCATAAATACCTGATCGGTAGAGGGCTGACCACGGCCCCATCAGCTGTTCGGAGCCACTTCCGGAGCCCGTTCTGTACACAACACAGGACCGGAAGCAGAAAGCTCCATCCGCTGTATAGCAGCCCGGCGCCCTCACTGCAGCTCAGCTCCTACTGACTTCAATAAGTGCTAAGATGCAGTGAAGGTGCCCAGCTAATACACAGTGGACAGAGCTTTCTGCTTCTGGCCCTGTATTGTGTATGGGATGGGCACCGGAAGTGGCTCCATACAGCTGATCGGTCTGAGGTTGGCCCCCTACAGATCAGGTATCTATGGCCTATCCTGAGGATAAACCATAACAAATTATGCCCGGACAACCCCTTTAATAAACCCTGTAATTCCCCACACTTTACAGAGGTTGTCCAGCATCATTTATGTATTTTTTTTATATAATTAGTCTGGGGGAGAACAAAGCTTACTCACTTGTCAGAACCGGGTCAGCGGCGCCACTTCTCCCCGTTTTTGCAATTGGGTTGTTAAAACCAGGGAGAACCAGGCTGCATCACTTACCTCTCCCCACTCCTGCTCGTGGCCTCTCCTCTTCCTGCTTCAGCTTGGGCCCTGTGCACCGCGATGACGTAATGTACGGCGTACGGGGGAGCACACCTCCATTGCCTAATAAAAAAATAAATAAAAAATAGCAATGGGGGTCCAGTAGGGCCCCCTAAAGGCACGGAGCCCCAACGGAGGATTCACCGCTACCCTGGTGGGCCAGTCCGACCCTGTACTGTAGTAAGGTATATGCATTAGCATATAGCATGTGATAGATGTGATGGGGCCTGTAGCTGTAGAAGTTTTGAGTTGTACCTCAGTCTACAGCATTGTCTACTTCCCTGGGGTGAGGACATGGCAGACGTCTACTTGTCCCCACAAGCTCATGAAGTTCACCTACTTCACAGGGCTCCATTTATCGCGCTCTAGTAAGTGCACGTTTGACAACTGCTTGGGGGAGAAGATCAGACGTAGGTGGGAAGAACAATATGAAGCAGCTTGGAACATATTGAGAGAAGCAAATGAGCGAGCAGAACATGGTAAGATACAAAGAACTTTTCAGAGATGAGACCGAAATCCTGACTCTGTCTTTATAAGAAGAATCCAGCAGGACTCTCTCGTCTCCTCCCAAATGAAGCTAAAGGAGGATCAATGACAATTTGTATTCCAAATATAGATGAAGTTCAAGAAGTAAGAGGAGGAGTGAATTCTCAATCTCAAGATCTCATCTATTATCTTCTCCTAAATAATGCTGCCCCCTGATACTCATCATCTTCATACCCCTCACAGGGTGTGCCTTATAGAAGGCAAGACCAAGTAATGTGTTATCCTAAGAAAGTGCTGAGTGCTGCAAGGGAGGAAAGTCTCGGATGCTTCTTCTGCTCCAATCTCATAGTAGGCCCGGGCTTCACTACTAGATTTATTATGGCCCTTATCATAATCACTAAATCCTCCCAGGTGTTGTTCTTGGTTAGATTTGAACATAGGACTTCAGCACTGAATAGCAACGGTGCTAACCACTGATCCACCACAATGCTAACCACTGATCCACCACATGCTAACCACTGATCCACCACAATGCTAACCACTGATCCACCACAATGCTAACCACTGATCCACCACAATGCTAACCACTGATCCACCACAATACTAACTACTGATCCACCACAATGCTAACCACTGATCCACCACAATGCTAACCACTGATCCACCACAATGCTAACCACTGATCCACCACAATACTAACTACTGATCCACCACAATGCTAACCACTGATCCACCACAATACTAACCACTGGTCCACCACAATGCTAACCACTGACTTATCCACCACAGTGCTAACCACTGACTGATCCACCACAATGCTAACCACTGACTGATCCACCACAATGCTAACCACTGATCCACCAAATGCTAACCACTGATCCACCACAATACTAACCACTGATCCACCACAATGCTAAACACTGGTCCACCACAACGCTAACCACTGATCCACCACAATGCTAACCACTGACTGATCCACCACAATGCTAACCGCTGATTCACCAAAATGTTAACCACTGAGCCCCATAGCAAACTTTTGATTTGGGCTCCCCTCCCACAGGACATAGCACCCCTTTTCCTGGCCCCATATGGTATAACGCCCCATTTATACACACTATAATATCTCATAATGGCCCCTCCACACAGTTTAAGGTGGACTGGAGGGGGCGAGAGTGTTAGCTGGGAGGCCATGGAGAAGGGTGTTACAGTAGTCTAGGCGGGAGATTATGAGGGTGTGGACTAGCATCTTTGTAGTTTCAGGGGTGAGGAAGGAACGGATTCGATGGATGTTCTTGAGTTGGAGGCGGCAGGAGGTGTTGAGGGTTTGGATGTGTGGCTTGAAGGATAGGTCAGAGTTTAAGGTTATCCCAAGGCAGCGGGCCTGTGGGACTGGGGTGAGAGTGGTTCCATTAACTTTGATAGATGAGTTAGGTAAGGGGGTCGTGCGAGGTGGGGCGAAGATGATGAACTCCGTTTTCTCCATGTTGAGTTTGAGAAAGCGGGAGGAGAGAAAGGAGGCTACGGCTGCGAGACATTCTGGGACTCTGGGCAACAGGGAGGTAATGTCTGGTCCAGAGAGATATATTTAGGTGTCGTCAGCATAGCAATGGTAATGGAAACCATGAGATTCTATGAGTTGGCCAAGGCCTAGGGTGTAGATGGAGAACAGGAGGGGTCCTAGGACGGAGGCTTGGGGGACACCTACAGAAAGATGGCGTGGCAGGGAGGTGGTGTGCCAGTGGGAGACGCTGAATGTGCGGTTGGTGAGATATGAGGAGATCCAGGAAAGGGCCAGGTCTGAGATGCCAAAGGAAGAGAGGGTTTCTAACAGGAGGGAATGGTCGACTGTGTCAAAGGCAGAGGAGAGGTCGAGGAGGAGGAGGACAGAATAGTGACGTTTGGCTTTGGCAGTTAGAAGGTCATTAGTGACCTTGGTTAGGGCAGTTTCTGTGGAGTGATGGGGTCTGAAGACTGACTGAAGTCTGTCAAAGAGACCATTGGACGAGAGATAGGAGGACAGTTCGGAGTGGACGTGTTGCTCCAGAAGTTTAGAGGCGTACGGGAGCAGTGAGATGGGGCGATAGTTGGCTGGAGAGGACGGGTCCAGGGAGGGTTTCTTAAGTATAGGTGTGACGGTAGCATGTTTGAAGGTGGAAGGGAAGGATCCATTGGTTAGGGATAGGTTGAAGAGATGGGTTAGGGCAGGAATAAAGACTTCAGTGAAGTTGGGATGAGATGTGACTGGATGGGGTCAAGCTCGCAGGAGGTGAGGTGGGATTTAGAGATTAGGGTGGAGAGCTTTTCATCAGTGACGGTGGATAAACAGGTTAAAGATGAAGAGCACAGGACAGTTGGGTAGAGTGGTTGTCGGGGGTGTAGGGTGAGACTTTCTCTGAGTGTGTCAAGTTTGCTTTTGAAATAAGAGGCAAAGTCATCAGGTGTGATAAGTGATGTCGGAGGGGGCTCAGGAGGACGGAGAAGGGAAGTGAAGGTAGTGAATAGCTGTTTGGGGTTGCGGGATAGGGCAGATATTAGTGTGGTGAAGTAGACCTGCTTTTCTTGAATGTGAGTACTGCCTCTTTGTACCTAAGGAAGTCATTCTGGGAGTGGCTTTTCTTCCAGAGGCATTCTGCAACCCATGAGGCACGTCTCAGTTTTTTAGTCAGGTCAGTGTGCCAGGGCTGCCTATTGATCGGTCGGGCTCTGGTGTTAGTCAGAGGGGCCACAGAGTCAAGGGCTGAGGTAATGGTGGTATTGTAGAAGTCAGCGGCGGTATCTGCGTCCTGGAGTGAGGATATGTCAGCAAATGGTCGGAGAGAGTCTGAGAGCGCGCGGATGTCAAAGCGATTAAGGTTCCTGCCGGGGCGTGTTGGTTTAGGGGTTGGGGGGGTCTATTACAGAGGAGAGGGCTGAGAATGTCAGCAGGTTGTGGTCAGAGAGCGTGGACAGAGAGTTAGAGAGGTTGACTAGAGAGCAGAGGCGGGTGAATATGAGGTCCAGCGTGTGTCCCTTTGTGTGGGTGGCAGAGGAGGACCATTGAGAGAGACCAAAGGAGGTAGTGAGGGACAGGAGACTTGAAGCGGGGGGGTGGTTTGTGTTAATGGGGATGTTGAAATCCCCCATGATGATGGTGGGGGTGTCTGTGGATAGGAAGTGCATTAGCCAGGTGGTGAAGTGGTCGATAAAGGCAGCGGTAGGTCCTGGTGGTCGATATATGACGGCAAGTTGGAAGTTGGAGGGCGAGTAAATGCGAACAGAGTGTACTTCAAAGGAGGGGAGGGTGAGAGCAGGTAGCGGTTGGATTAGGGTGAAGGAGCAATTGTCAGACAGGAGTACGCCTACGCCTCCACCAGGTTTATTGTTGGGGTGGGGAGTGTGTGAGAATTGCAGACCTCCATAGGAGAGGGTAGCGGGGGAGGAGGTGTCTGAGGGTGTCAGCCACGTTTCTGTGATACCGAGAAATGAGAATTTATGAGAAATGAAGAGGTCGTTGATGTAGTCAAGTTTATTGCGTATGGAGCATTCTATAGCGCACCGGGGAGGGCGGGGGGAGGGTCCTGAGTGGCAGGAGCAGGTAAGATGTGTAAGATTTAGGGGGTTTCGTGCGTTGATGCTGATTGAGTGGACGGAGTTGACAAAAGGGATTTGCTGGGGTGGTCCAGGATTAGGAGATGTGGCCAGAAGTGAGGAGTAGCAGGGAGAGGGATAGCAGGTGTAAGGAGGAGAGAGTGCGGGGAGGTTGTGTGTGTCTGGGGCAGAAAGCTTGTAGGTGTGTGAGTAGCTGTGCAGAGAAGGGCAGATGGTGGGGTAGGATAGATGGAGAGATAAAGATATTCTTAGTGACATGGCTGGTTTGGGGTGGAAGAGACATTTTTACAAGTATGGGAAGAACAACAGTGATTATAGTGAGAAGCATTTCTGGTAGGCAGTAGCTAGATTTTGTTTTAGTGGGTTGTTGTTCCCTTCAGTTCCCTTCTGGTCTGTACACTTTAGAGTTGTAGTTTGAGGTTGCATTGACCAAGGTCAGAACTGACCACTGGGATTAGATTTATACTAGCTAGCAATACATTTGTTTTCTGTGTATCGGGTGTGAATAGGGCTGGGGAAACATGGAGATAGAAATAGAGACTGCAGGGAAGGGTCAGGTGAGAAAGTGGGTAGGAACCAGCAGGGGATGGAGACAGTGACTACACAGCTGATAGAATAGATAGAGGTGGAGAATATCAGACCAACAGAGATGATAATAACAGCAAGCAGAGGTGGAATTATGATTGCATATGAGGGTTATATACAATACAAGTATCACTTTAAATACAGCTATAGATGAAATGATCAGCCTGCAGGGCCTGGTTATAGTGAATACGAGAATTGAAATGTTGCTTCATGGCTCTGCGATGCCCCTGCTGTGCGATGCCCCTGTTGTGAGATGCCCCTGCTGTGTGATGCCCCTGCTGTAAGATGCCCCTGCTGTAAGATGCCCCTGATGTGCGATGCCCCTCTAGTGAGATGCCCCTCTTGTAAGATGCCCCTCCTGTGGGATGCCCCTGCTGTGAGATACCCCTGCTGTGAGATGTCCCTGCTGTGACATGCCCCTGTTGTGAGATGCCCCTGTTGTGAGATGCCCCTGCTGTGCGATGCCCCTCTTGTGAGATGCCCCTGTTGTGAGATGCCCCTGCTGTGTGATGCCCCTCTTGTGAGATGCCCCCGCTGTGAGATATCCCTGCTGTGATATGTCCCTGCTGTGAGATGCCCCTCTTGTGAGATGCCCCTGCTGTGAGATGCCCCTCTTGTGAGATGCCCCTGCTGTGAGATGCCCCTCTTGTGAGATGTCCCTGCTGTGAGATGCCTCTCTTGAGTGATGCTCCTGCTGTGAGATTCCCCTATTGTGTGATGCCCCTGCTGTGAGATGCCCCTGCTGTGAGATGCCCCTGCTGTGCGATGCCCCTCTTGTGAGATGCCCCTGCTGTGAGATGCCCCTCTTGTGAGATGTCCCTGCTGTGAGATGCCTCTCTTGAGTGATGCTCCTGCTGTGAGATTCCCCTATTGTGTGATGCCCCTGCTGTGAGATGCCCCTGCTGTGAGATGCCCCTGCTGTGCGATGCCCCTGCTGTGAGATGCCCCTCTTGTGAGATGTCCCTGCTGTGAGATGCCCCTCTTGTGAGATGCCCCTGTTGTGAGATGTCCCTGCTGTGAGATGCCCCTGCTGTGCGATGCCCCTCTTGTGAGATGCCCCTGCTGTGAGATGTCCCTACTGTAAAATGCCCCTGCTGTGCCGATGCCCCTTCTGTGAGATGCCCCTGCTGTGCGATGCCCCTCTTGTGAGATGCCCCTGCTGTGAGATGTCCCTGCTGTGAGATGTCCCTGCTGTGAGATGTCCCTGCTGTGAGATGCCCCTGCTGTGCGATGCCCCTCTTGTGAGATGCCCCTGTTGTGAGATGCCCCTGCTGTGCGATGCCCCTCTTGTGAGATGTCCCTGCTGTGAGATGCCCCTGCTGTGCGATGCCCCTGTTGTGAGATGCCCCTCTTGTAAGAAGCCCCTGCTGTGAGATGTCCCTGCTGTGACATGCCCCTGTTGTGAGATGCCCCTGTTGTGAGATGCCCCTGCTGTGCGATGCCCCTCTTGTGAGATGTCCCTGTTGCGAGATGCCCCTGCTGTGAGATGTCCCTGCTGTGCGATGCCCCTCTTGTGAGATGTCCCTGGTGTGAGATGCCCCTTCTGTGTGATGTCCCTGCAGTGTGATGTCCCTTCTGTGAGATGTTCCTGCTGTGCGATGCCCCTGCTGTGCGATGCCCCTGCTGTGCGATGTCCCTTCTGTGCGATGCCCCTCTTGTGAGATGCCCCTTCTGTGAGATGCCCCTGCTGTGCGATGTCCCTACTGTGAGATGCCCCTGCTGTGCGATGCCCCTTCTGTGAGATGTCCCTGCTGTGAGATGCCCCTTCTGTGCGATGCCCCTGCTGTGCGATGTCCCTGCTGTGAGATGTCCCTGCTGTGCGATGCCCCTTCTGTGAGATGCCCCTGCTGTGCGATGCCCCTGCTGTGAGATGCCCCTGCTGTGCGATGCCCCTGCTTTGTGATGTCTATGCTGTGATATGCCCCTGCTGTGCGATGCCCCTTCTGTGAGATGCCCCTGCTGTGCGATGCCCCTGCTGTGAGATGCCCCTTCTGTGCGATGTCCCTGCTGTGAGATGCCCCTGCTGTGCGATGTCCCTTTTGTGAGATGCCCCTGCTGTGCGATGCCCCTCTTGTGAGATGCCCCTGTTGTGAGATGCCCCTGCTGTGAGATGTCCCTGCTGTGAGATGTCCCTGCTGTGAGATGTCCCTGCTGTGAGATGCCCCTGCTGTGCAATGCCCCTCTTGTGAGATGCCCCTGTTGTGAGATGCCCCTGCTGTGCGATGCCCCTCTTGTGAGATGTCCCTGCTGTGAGATGCCCCTGCTGTGCGATGCCCCTGTTGTGAGATGCCCCTCTTTTAAGAAGCCCCTGCTGTGAGATGCCCCTGCTGTGTGATGTCTCTGCTGTGATATGCCCCTGCTGTGCGATGCCCCTTCTGTGAGATGCCCCTGCTGTGAGATGCCCCTGCTGCGCGATGCCCCTGCTGTGCGATGCCCCTGCTGTGCGATGTCCCTTCTGTGAGATGCCCCTGCTCTGCGATGCCCCTGCTGTGAGATGCCCCTTCTGTGCGATGCCCCTGCTGTGAGATGCCCCTGCTGTGCGATGTCCCTTTTGTGAGATGCCCCTGCTGTGCGATGCCCCTCTTGTGAGATGCCCCTGTTGTGAGATGCCCCTGCTGTGAGATGTCCCTGCTGTGCGATGTTTCTGCTGTGCGATGCCCCTGCTGTGCGATGCCCCTGCTGTGCGATGTCCCTTCTGTGAGATGCCCCTGCTGTGCGATGCCCCTGCTGTGCGATGCCCCTCTGGTAAGATGCCCCTGCTGTGTGATGCCCCTGCTGTGCGATGCCCCTGCAGTGCGATGTCCCTTCTGAGAGATGCCCCTGCTGTGCGATGCCCCTGCTGTGCGATGTCCCTTCTGTGCGATGCCCCTCTTGTGAGATGCCCCTTCTGTGAGATGCCCCTGCTGTGCGATGTCCCTACTGTGAGATGCCCCTGCTGTGCGATGCCCCTTCTGTGAGATGTCCCTGCTGTGAGATGCCCCTTCTGTGTGATGCCCCTGCTGTGTGATGTCCCTGCTGTGAGATGTCCCTGCTGTGCGATGCCCCTTCTGTGAGATGCCCCTGCTGTGCGATGCCCCTGCTGTGAGATGCCCCTGCTGTGCGATGCCCCTGCTGTGAGATGCCCCTGCTGTGCGATGCCCCTTTTGTGAGATGTCCCTGCTGTGAGATGCCCCTGCTGTGTGATATCTCTGCTGTGATATGCCCCTGCTGTGAGATGCCCCTTCTGTGAGATGCCCCTGCTGTGTGATGTCCCTGCAGTGCGATGTCCCTTCTGTGAGATGTTCCTGCTGTGCGATGCCCCTGCTGTGCGATGCCCCTGCTGTGAGATGCCCCTGCTGTGCGATGCCCCTTTTGTGAGATGTCCCTGCTGTGCGATGCCCCTGCTGTGAGATGCCCCTGCTGTGAGATGCCCCTGCTGTGTGATGTCCCTGCAGTGCGATGTCCCTTCTGTGAGATGTTCCTGCTGTGCGATGCCCCTGCTGTGCGATGCCCCTGCTGTGCGATGTCCCTTCTGTGAGATGCCCCTGCTGTGTGATGCCCCTGCTGTGCGATGCCCCTGCAGTGCGATGTCCCTTCTGAGAGAAGCCCCTGCTGTGCGATGCCCCTGCTGTGCGATGCCCCTCTTGTGAGATGCCCCTGCGGTGAGATGCCCCTGCTGTGAGATGTCCCTGCTGTGAGATGCCCCTGCTGTGCGTGCCCCTGTTGTGAGATGCCCCTCTTGTAAGATGCCCCTGCTGTGAGATGCCCCTGCTGTGAGATGTCCCTGCTGTGACATGCCCCTGTTGTGAGATGCCCCTGCTGTGAGATGCACCTACTATGCGATGCCCCTGCTGTGCGATGCCCCTGCTGTGAGATGCCCCTGCTGTGAGATGCCCCTGCTGTGTGATGTCCCTGCAGTGCGATGTCCCTTCTGTGAGATGTTCCTGCTGTGCGATGCCCCTGCTGTGCGATGCCCCTGCTGTGCGATGTCCCTTCTGTGAGATGCCCCTGCTGTGTGATGCCCCTGCTGTGCGATGACCCTGCAGTGCGATGTCCCTTCTGTGAGATGCCCCTGCTGTGTGATGCCCCTGCTGTGCGATGCCCCTGCTGTGCGATGCCCCTGCTGTGAGATGCCCCTGCTGTGAGATGTCCCTGCTGTGACATGCCCCTGTTGTGAGATGCCCCTGTTGTGAGATGCCCCTGCTGTGCGATGCCCGTCTTGTGAGATGCCCCTGTTGTGAGATGCCCCTGCTGTGCGATGCCCCTCTTGTGAGATGCCCCTGCTGTGAGATGTCCCTGCTGTGAGATGCCCCTGCTGTGCGATGCCCCTGTTGTGAGATGCCCCTCTTGTAAGATGCCCCTGCTGTGAGATGCCCCTCTTGTGAGATGCCCCTGCTGTGAGATGCCCCTGCTGTGAGATGCCCCTGCTGTGCGATGCCCCTTTTGTGAGATGTCCCTGCTGTGAGATGCCCCTGCTGTGTGATATCTTTGCTGTGATATGCCCCTGCTGTGAGATGCCCCTTCTGTGAGATGCCCCTGCTGTGTGATGTCCCTGCAGTGCGATGTCCCTTCTGTGAGATGTTCCTGCTGTGCGATGCCCCTGCTGTGCGATGCCCCTGCTGTGCGATGTCCCTTCTGTGAGATGCCCCTGCTGTGCGATGCCCCTGCTGTGAGATGCCCCTGCTGTGCGATGCCCCTTTTGTGAGATGTCCCTGCTGTGAGATGCCCCTGCTGTGTGATATCTCTGCTGTGATATGCCCCTGCTGTGAGATGCCCCTGCTGTGAGATGCCCCTGCTGTGTGATGTCCCTGCAGTGCGATGTCCCTTCTGTGAGATGTTCCTGCTGTGCGATGCCCCTGCTGTGAGATGCCCCTGCTGTGCGATGCCCCTTTTGTGAGATGTCCCTGCTGTGAGATGCCCCTGCTGTGTGATATCTCTGCTGTGATATGCCCCTGCTGTGAGATGCCCCTGCTGTGAGATGCCCCTGCTGTGTGATGTCCCTGCAGTGCGATGTCCCTTCTGTGAGATGTTCCTGCTGTGCGATGCCCCTGCTGTGCGATGCCCCTGCTGTGCGATGTCCCTTCTGTGAGATGCCCCTGCTGTGAGATGCCCCTGCTGTGCGATGCCCCTGCTGTGCGATGCCCCTGCTGTGCGATGTCCCTTCTGTGAGATGCCCCTGCTCTGCGATGCCCCTGCTGTGAGATGCCCCTGCTGTGAGATGCCCCTGCTGTGCGATGTCCCTTTTGTGAGATGCCCCTGCTGTGCGATGCCCCTCTTGTGAGATGCCCCTGTTGTGAGATGCCCCTGCTGTGAGATGTCCCTGCTGTGCGATGTTTCTGCTGTGCGATGCCCCTGCTGTGCGATGCCCCTGCTGTGCGATGTCCCTTCTGTGAGATGCCCCTGCTGTGCGATGCCCCTGCTGTGCGATGCCCCTCTGGTAAGATGCCCCTGCTGTGTGATGCCCCTGCTGTGCGATGCCCCTGCAGTGCGATGTCCCTTCTGAGAGATGCCCCTGCTGTGCGATGCCCCTGCTGTGCGATGTCCCTTCTGTGCGATGCCCCTCTTGTGAGATGCCCCTTCTGTGAGATGCCCCTGCTGTGCGATGTCCCTACTGTGAGATGCCCCTGCTGTGCGATGCCCCTTCTGTGAGATGTCCCTGCTGTGAGATGCCCCTTCTGTGTGATGCCCCTGCTGTGTGGCCGCGGGATGTCCCTGCTGTGCGATGCCCCTTCTGTGAGATGCCCCTGCTGTGCGATGCCCCTGCTGTGAGATGCCCCTGCTGTGCGATGCCCCTGCTGTGAGATGCCCCTGCTGTGCGATGCCCCTTTTGTGAGATGTCCCTGCTGTGAGATGCCCCTGCTGTGTGATATCTCTGCTGTGATATGCCCCTGCTGTGAGATGCCCCTTCTGTGAGATGCCCCTGCTGTGTGATGTCCCTGCAGTGCGATGTCCCTTCTGTGAGATGTTCCTGCTGTGCGATGCCCCTGCTGTGCGATGCCCCTGCTGTGAGATGCCCCTGCTGTGCGATGCCCCTTTTGTGAGATGTCCCTGCTGTGCGATGCCCCTGCTGTGAGAGGCCCCTGCTGTGAGATGCCCCTGCTGTGTGATGTCCCTGCAGTGCGATGTCCCTTCTGTGAGATGTTCCTGCTGTGCGATGCCCCTGCTGTGCGATGCCCCTGCTGTGCGATGTCCCTTCTGTGAGATGCCCCTGCTGTGTGATGCCCCTGCTGTGCGATGCCCCTGCAGTGCGATGTCCCTTCTGAGAGAAGCCCCTGCTGTGCGATGCCCCTGCTGTGCGATGCCCCTCTTGTGAGATGCCCCTGCGGTGAGATGCCCCTGCTGTGAGATGTCCCTGCTGTGAGATGCCCCTGCTGTGCGATGCCCCTGTTGTGAGATGCCCCTCTTGTAAGATGCCCCTGCTGTGAGATGCCCCTGCTGTGAGATGTCCCTGCTGTGACATGCCCCTGTTGTGAGATGCCCCTGTTGTGAGATGCCCCTGCTGTGAGATGCACCTACTATGCGATGCCCCTGCTGTGCGATGCCCCTGCTGTGAGATGCCCCTGCTGTGAGATGCCCCTGCTGTGTGATGTCCCTGCAGTGCGATGTCCCTTCTGTGAGATGTTCCTGCTGTGCGATGCCCCTGCTGTGCGATGCCCCTGCTGTGCGATGTCCCTTCTGTGAGATGCCCCTGCTGTGTGATGCCCCTGCTGTGCGATGACCCTGCAGTGCGATGTCCCTTCTGTGAGATGCCCCTGCTGTGTGATGCCCCTGCTGTGCGATGCCCCTGCTGTGCGATGCCCCTGCTGTGAGATGCCCCTGCTGTGAGATGTCCCTGCTGTGACATGCCCCTGTTGTGAGATGCCCCTGTTGTGAGATGCCCCTGCTGTGCGATGCCCGTCTTGTGAGATGCCCCTGTTGTGAGATGCCCCTGCTGTGCGATGCCCCTGTTGTGAGATGCCCCTCTTGTAAGATGCCCCTGCTTTGAGATGCCCCTGCTGTGAGATGTCCCTGCTGTGACATGCCCCTGTTGTGAGATGCCCCTGCTGTGAGATGTCCCTGCTGTGAGATGCCCCTGCTGTGCGATGCCCCTGTTGTGAGATGCCCCTCTTGTAAGATGCCCCTGCTGTGAGATGCCCCTGCTGTGAGATGTCCCTGCTGTGACATGCCCCTGTTGTGAGATGCCCCTGCTATGCGATGCCCCTGCTGTGCGATGCCCCTGCTGTGAGATGCCCCTGCTGTGCGATGTCCCTTCTGTGAGATGCCCCTGCTGTGCGATGCCCCTGCTGTGAGATGCCCCTGCTGTGCGATGTCCCTTCTGTGAGATGTTCCTGCTGTGCGATGCCCCTGCTGTGCGATGCCCCTGCTGTGCGATGTCCCTGCTGTGAGATGCCCCTGCAGTGCGATGCCCCTGCTGTGCGATGTCCCTGCTGTGTGATGTCCCTTCTGTGAGATGCCCCTGCTGTGCGATGCCCCTGCTGTGCGATGTCCCTGCTGTGTGATGTCCCTTCTGTGAGATGCCCCTGCTGTGAGATGTCCCTACAGTGCGATGCTGCTTCTGTGAGATGTCCCTGCTGTGCGATGCTCTGAGATGATGTAGGTTTAGGCTGTTATTCACACCAGTTTTCTTCCATCTTCCTATAACCTCTCTGCACATTTTTAACAAGGAAAGTCATACATTTTTGTGCAAATGTTTCTTGTGTAAAATCTTTCCATGACTTTTCCACTCAGTTATAGTGCCCCCTATCTACAGAACAATCCAGCTTTCTGCGATCTTTATAACCTTGGCCACCGATCACACTGTGCACTCAGTCTTTATTCAGCAACCTGCAGCATAGAAGTCATTTTTACTGGTAATTTTTGTAACTTTTCCGTCTATTTACAAACTGCAGGGAAATTCCAGCAAACATCAGGAGCGAGTGCGACGCTGGCAGCGAGCCGGGGCAGCTGGCCTCAGCCGTCCTTCTCCTGGACTGTGATGGTGTTCTTGGCTCGCACAGACCTGACACCTGCAGCTTCTGTGCCATAGAAACCACAATAGAGAGAGAATATTCTGAGCCTTTTCCGGTGGATTTGCTCGTTACCAATCATGAAGCAATTGCTGCGGGTGACGGTTATAGAAGGATCACACAAAAGATGGGAATGACCTCAGGACAAAGCCGAAAACTCGAGCTCTGAGTCACTGAATATCAGGTACAAGTGATCACACTACAGTGTGTACAGTGTCAAAGAGGAGGGGTAAGAAGGGTAAAGCCGATGGTCACCCTATACAGTGTCCAGCAGCTGCTGCCAAAGCACCGCAGATCATGGGGTCCATCTATAGGGAATGGGCAGGACAAGACCACACCATGGATCTCCCACTTAGTAAATCACCATTCAGACCACACATGGAATATTGTGCAGAGCAGGATCAAATATGGCAAGCAAGGTAATAGGGGCAATAGGAGCTCGGCCAGGATCTATTCACACCCAGGACTGTAATTATAAAAAGGGGGGCACAATCTACACCTAGAGAGCAGTGAGACCGAGGACTGTGTAACATGGAAGGATCCTCGACATCTAGAGAGCAGTGAGACCGAGGACTGTGTAACATGGAAGGATCCTCTACATCTAGAGAGCAGTGAGACCGAGGACTGTGTAACATGGAAGGATCCTCTACATCTAGAGAGCAGTGAGACCGAGGACTGTGTAACATGGAAGGATCCTCTACACCTAGAGAGCAGTGAGACCGAGGACTGTGTAACATAGAAGGATCCTCTAAGTCTAGAGAGCAGTGAGACCGAGGACTGTGTAACATGGAAGGATCCTCTACATCTAGAGAGCAGTGAGACCGAGGACTGTGTAACATGAAAGGATCCTCTATGTCTATAGAGCAGTGAGACCGAGGACTGTGTAACATGGAAGGATCCTCTACATCTAGAGAGCAGTGAGACCGAGGACTGTGTAACATGGAAGGATCCTCTACGTCTAGAGAGCAGTGAGACCGAGGACTGAGTAACATAGAAGGATCTTCTACATCTAGAGAGCAGTGAGACCGAGGACTGTGTAACATGGAAGCATCCTCTACGTCTAGAGAGCAGTGAGACCGAGGACTGTGTAACATGGAAGGATCCCATGCAGAGAGCAGTGAGACCGAGGACGTGAACATGGAAGGACCCTATGTCTAGAGAGCAGTGAGACCGAGGACTGTGTAACATGGAAGGATCCTCTACGTCTAGAGAGCAGTGAGACCGAGGACTGTGTAACATGAAAGGATCCTCTATGTCTATAGAGCAGTGAGACCGAGGACTGTGTAGCATGGAAGGATCCTCTACGTCTAGACAGCAGTGAGACCGAGGACTGTGTAACATGGAAGGATCCTCTACGTCTAGAGAGCAGTGAGACCGAGGACTGTGTAACATGGAAGGATCCTCTACGTCTAGAGAGCAGTGAGACCGAGGACTGTGTAACATGGAAGGATCCTCTACGTCTAGAGAGCAGTGAGACCGAGGACTGTGTAACATGAAAGGATCCTCTATGTCTATAGAGCAGTGAGACCGAGAACTGTGTAACATGGAAGGATCCTCTACGACTAGAGAGCAGTGAGACCGAGGACTGTGTAACATGGAAGGATCCTCTACGTCTAGAGAGCAGTGAGACCGAGGACGGTGTAACATGGAAGGATCCTCTACGTCTAGAGAGCAGTGAGACCGAGGACTGTGTAACATGGAAGTATCCTCTACGTCTAGAGAGCAGTGAGACCGAGGACTGTGTAACATGGAAGGATCCTCTACGTCTAGAGAGCAGTGAGACCGAGGACTGTGTAACATGGAAGGATCCTCTATGTCTAGAGAGCAGTGAGACCAAAGACTGTGTAACATGGAAGGATCCTCTATGTCTAGAGAGCAGTGAGACCGAGGACTGTGTAACATGGAAGGATCCTCTACGTCTAGAGAGCAGTGAGACCGAGGACTGTGTAACATGGAAGGGTCCTCTACGTCTAGAGAGCAGTGAGACCGAGGACTGTGTAACATGGAAGGGTCCTCTACGTCTAGAGAGCAGTGAGACCGAGGACTGTGTAACATGGAAGGGTCCTCTACGTCTAGAGAGCAGTGAGACCGAGGACTGTGTAACATGAAAGGATCCTCTACGTCTATAGAGCAGTGAGACCGAGGACTGTGTAACATGGAAGGATCCTCTACGTCTAGAGAGCAGTGAGACCGAGGACTGTGTAACATGGAAGGATCCTCTACGTCTAGAGAGCAGTGAGACCGAGGACTGTGTAACATGGAAGGATCCTCTACGTCTAGAGAGCAGTGAGACCGAGGACTGTGTAACATGAAATGATCCTCTACGTCTAGAGAGCAGTGAGACCGAGGACTGTGTAACATGGAAGGATCCTCTACGTCTAGAGAGCAGTGAGACCGAGGACTGTGTAACATGGAAGGATCCTCTACGTCTAGAGAGCAGTGAGACCGAGGACTGTGTAACATGGAAGGATCCTCTACGTCTAGAGAGCAGTGAGACCGAGGACTGTGTAACATGGAAGGATCCTCTACGTCTATAGAGCAGTGAGACCGAGGACTGTGTAACATGGAAGGATCCTCTACGTCTAGAGAGCAGTGAGACCGAGGACTGTGTAACATGGAAGGATCCTTTACGTCTATAGAGCAGTGAGACCGAGGACTGTGTAACATGGAAGGATCCTCTATGTCTATAGAGCAGTGAGACCGAGGACTGTGTAACATGGAAGGATCCTCTACGTCTAGAGAGCAGTGAGACCGAGGACTGTGTAACATGGAAGGATCCTCTACGTCTAGAGAGCAGTGAGACCGAGGACTGTGTAACATGGAAGGATCCTCTACGTCTAGAGAGCAGTGAGACCGAGGACTGTGTAACATGGAAGGATCCTCTATGTCTAGAGAGCAGTGAGACCGAGGACTGTGTAACATGGAAGGATCCTCTACGTCTATAGAGCAGTGAGACCGAGGACTATGTATCATGGAAGGATCCTCTACGTCTATAGAGCAGTGAGACTGAGGACTGTGTAACATGAAAGGATCCTCTACGTCTATAGAGCAGTGAGACTGAGGACTGTGTAACATGAAAGGATCCTCTATGTCTATAGAGCAGTGAGACCGAGGACTGTGTAACATGGAAGGATCCTCTACGTCTAGAGAGCAGTGAGACCGAGGACTGTGTAACATGGAAGGATCCTCTACGTCTAGAGAGCAGTGAGACCGAGGACTGTGTAACATGGAAGGATCCTCTATGTCTAGAGAGCAGTGAGACCGAGGACTGTGTAACATGGAAGGATCCTCTACGTCTATAGAGCAGTGAGACCGAGGACTGTGTAACATGGAAGGATCCTCTATGTCTAGAGGAAATAAGGTCTCTATACCATCACAAAGGGGGATTCTTTACTGTCAGAGCAGTGAGACCGAGGACTGGGTTAGAGGCATTGATCACATCTGGGAATTTAGGTAGTTCAGATCCCTCAATAAGTTTTATTTATTTATTATGGTTACTTATATAGCGCCATCATATTCAGCAGCGCTTTACAGACATTGACAGTCACTGTCCCATATAGGGCTCACAATCTACATTCCCTATCAATCTTTGGAGTCTGGGAGGAAACCCACCAAACACGGGGAGAACATACAAACTTGCAGATGTTGTCCTTGGCAGGATTCGAACCCAGGACTCCAGTTGCTACAAAGCTGCAGTGCTAACCACTGAGCCACCGTGTCATATTTAACAATACACATACTCTCTACATTTATCTTCCGGAGACCCTAGATTTGTGGAAGTGACATCTGGCACTGACCCAATCCTAGTGAAGGTACAGCACTAGTCAGCCCACAGGCCAGCCTCCTACCATTTATGTGTCCACAACCCTGCACTTGGAATTAATATACTTTATCCAAGATTTTTTGGAGAATGTTACAAGTCCGATCTAACCGCAATGCCATTCGAGAATCACTGATCTCCCCCTCCCTAGGGGACGATTCCGGTCCAACACTGATTCGGTTCGATCAGTACAACCTTGAGGAATCCCAGAAGATGAGAGACCTTTTTCTTCTACTGGAGGACCTTCTAAAGACTGAAACAACACATTATTTAGACTTCCAATTCCTTCAGCTCTACTGTATGTTGATGAAAAAATCATACCAAAAGGGCTGAAGTGGGCTCTGAAATCTCCATCCCTAACGATTACGAATTTAATCAAGAATGGGAATCCCAACTACCGACATGCTCTGATAACCTCTTACAATGTCTAAAACGAAAAAGGAAAACACTATATGAAGAAACTTTGCTTCAAATAGAACTCGTAACCCAGTTAGGATTCTTTGAAAAACATCCAGATTTTTCCAATCACATCAGCAGTATCAACCAGAAGATCCAGAGCTTAGACGTGGACATTACCATGAAAAAAGCTCAAAAGCTAAAACGGGAGCGTGGTTTAAAAGAAGATTCCAAAACTAACAATATTGTAAACATTGCAGCAGTTGGCTCCTCTTCTATACCATTGTTGGGTGTCCCGAACAGGACCATCCCACCTCTTATGAGCCTAGTCACCCCCATCTCTAAGAAAAGAGAGAGATTCAGGTCTAAACCAAGATCATCCAATTTCCTAAGTGGAAGAGGAAGAATCTTCCATCGATCTCGAGCTACCTACGCACCACAGCAACCCTCTATCTCCCCTATCCCTAACAATATCACAGCAACTCCTGTGAACCCAAACACTCCCCATGCCCTATCAACAGACTCCAATAATCCACCTGCCATGTTGTCAACACAACCCCTAAACCCCCTAACGGGAATCAATCCCACAGCAATAACACGACCAATGTACCCCCCAATTCAACAAGTCCCTGCCCAACCTCATCTAGTTCCTTTCAGTTAGGCAGCATTCCCAATCTAGCTTTCAAAGCCACTGAACTTGAAACACATCTATTCCATCTACCATCGCCTACCTCTACCCGAAATCTCCCCTCCACCCTCTCAAATAATGTTCAGCATTCTGGCTGATTTTTTGTTGCAAGCTGAAATATTAAATGAAAATTTTTCAGACCAGAACCATTTGTGTCTTTTCTTCCTTCATCTTTGTTTTTCTGCCTTTGTTGTCATCCAATCTATTACCGTCATGAACATATGCAAATCACCGCTTAACATAAATAAATTCCTACCGCCAGACAAGCCGTTGCTGCAGGAACGTGCCGAAGATGAGCTTAAAAATCATTATATTTCCACCTCAATTTCCCTGACAAGTCTGCCAGAGATTACGGAGCCTGTGAGCAGATTAGTGTAGCGGACGAGTCCGACCAGGAATCAGACACAAGCTTCATTTCTGTGTAACAACAATATCCACCCAGAAAATCAGCTCTGATTAAAAAATGGAATGTGCCCAAAATGTCTGAAATCTGAAAGAGTAATCCAGACACGTACACTGCATATCCCCAGGTAATGAACACAAAAATATCTCCCAGAGAGAAGGAATTCTCAATCTTCTTAATATACACTGTCACTACCTCGGAGCCTGGTCCTGTGAGAGGAGCCGCCACCTCAACAAGTCACTCCCTGAAATGTCCTCACACCTGGATAATCACAGGTTGGTATCATCAGACTGGGAAGGAACAAAAACCTTCAACCTCCTGATGAACCTGAATATTGAGGAAACACGTAGAGCAGAAATTAGAGATGAAAACAACGGTGACCCATTGCGTCTACTGACTGCGGAGAAGTATACGTAACAAAGTATGGACCGTGACTACTGGTATCAAACGGTCTAGGCATTGCAGGTAAATATTCATTGTATATGTTGTATATGGGGCTATGCTGCGACTTTATGTGCATGTAGATGAAGGGAGTGCAGTTGTGTACACTCCCTGACTATCGGTGGTCTGACCTACTTGTGCACGTCGCCAGCCCAGCAGGCTAATGGGTGAGGCCGCGGATACAAATTAGCTGTGTCTGGGGCTACCCAGGATTGCTCTGAAATTTTGTATGTGGGAACTGAGTCAGAGGAGTCTACCAGTCGGCGGCATTCTGGGCTAAGGCCTTACCCTATACAGATATATAGATATATATATATATATATAGGGCAATGGGGATGTCTGTGACTATACACACAGTGGTATATTAATACTACACACTGATACAGGGTTGGTAGTGGTAATCTAGAGCCGAATATTGGCTGTAAGGTCAGTCCTGTATCCATATGGGCAGATAGATACTGTCACCGTATGTCTTGTTTGGATTAGTGGACGTCTTCCTGTGGATTGTCTTGTTTTTACTTAACATAAATAAAGGTTAAGTCTAAATCTTTTTTAGTTAGACCATTCAGAGTCTGTGAGATGTTCAGAATATAGGAATGGTCAATCACCCTCTGTGATAGTAAGATAGAAACACAGTATAAAAAAAAAATAAAAATCAGAGAGAGACAAAAAATATTTATGGAAACAAAAATTCTATTTCAATGATCATCCCCTCCCCCCCTTTTAATAAAATAGTCATCTCAAATGACATTATCAAAGGACAAACTGAAGACAAGTTACAAGATCTGCAGAGATAACTAGCCATGGACTTGCAGGCCCACGTGTAGGAACTAGGTCTCTCCGTATTCACATGAAATGACATATTTGGCAAAGTTGAATTGGAGGTGACACCAAGTGAGCAAGACCGATCTATTCCTTCTCCCCAGGATGGTCTATGTAGTCAGGTCACATCCACACCTAGCACACGGTGGTCATCATTATCATCTCATCTGCTCCTCCGACACACAATCTGCCCCCAGTCATCCGGCCGGTCTACAATTTTAATTCCCACCTGGCCTGGGGAGGTGCCGGCCACCCTCATTATGTGGAGCATAAATTATGGGCGGGGACAATACATGAGCTGTCATGGCCCACTGGGTCAATGTTATGAGCATCGGAGGCCACAGTCTAAAAACATAGCAAGGCCCGGAGCTTTCTAGTAATGACATCACCTCACAGGTGCAGAGTAGGCACAGTCACCACCAGGCGGGACCCATCCACCTCCTACAGCTCCTCCTCGCTGGACCATTTCACTCCTCCGAATTCACCAGAACAAGCCATTGCTTACACTGCCCCTCCTCATGTCATGGCTGTAAGGTGCAGTGCACATTGAGTGTTGTATAGGCTGGAGAGTCAGTTTAAGCAGCAGAATATGGTGAATGAGAACTGCAGGCAGCAAACCACGGGGACAATGGCCACTTCTGGAAATTAGTCCATAAGTTCAGCATTTTCAGCTGGCAAAATAGGCAGTAGGTACACCAATAGTGTTTCACCACATTAGTTGGTGCTGCAGAAAACCACAGACACAAGGAACACTTTTGTAAGATAGTCCAGCATTTTCAGCCAGGCAAGCTGATAGCACACCCTAAATTTTTCTGTCAATTGTCACTTCACCAACTTATAATGATGTGGCATTTGCTTCCATACAGGGATAACCGGCAGGGTCATCAGGTTATTTTCTAGTTCCTGAGTAATGTTCTCAAGAGTCCTTTCAGGCTAGGCACCTCTCCGGTTATCAACATCTTCCATATACTGCACTGCTGCTGATGCTACTCCTAAACAGTGCGCACCACTCACCAGACATGTCCTGCCGCCTGCTCCACCGTATTACACTATACCACAATGTTGGTATAAAAAAAAATTTATTTAAAATTAATTTCACTTCTACTCCCATAAAGGGATCTTTTTTGAAAAGCCAATTATTCATCACTATTCAAATTGGCAAAGCCACAAATTTGTCTCCCAAATAACAATAAGCTCCTGTAGCAATTACAAGTCAACAAAACAGGCTAATTTTTATGCAAAACCATAACTTTTTTCAATAAAACCACCATGTGTGTCTAAAAAACCCCACAGACAAGCACCTTTTACCCAAAAAAAAAGGGTAATATTTTGGAGCAATTTAAATGCTAAAATGTGTAAAAGTGAGTGTCAGAGCAGTATAGGGTTAAACTAGGAGATTGTATCCTCTCCTTATCAGTTTTTCCATAGACATACATGTCACTGTCACGATGACATCACTTCAGCTGTGTTTGGCTTAGAGAGCTAGAAATTGGATCCTAGGAGCCCTGACAGTGCCATACACTATGTATTATAGCTATATATATAGTCCTAGGAGTCCTGACAGTGTTGTACACTATGTTTTATAGATATATAGTCCTAGGAGCCCTGACAGTGTCATACACTATGTATTATAGCTATATAGCCCTATTAGCCCTGACAGTGTCATACACTATGTTTTATAGATATATAGTCCTAGGAGCCCTGACAGTGTCATACACTATGTATTATAGATATATAGTCCTAGGAGTCCTGACAGTGTCATTCACTATGTATTATAGATACATAGTCCTAGGAGCCCTGACTGTGTCATACACTATGTATTATAGATATATAGTCCTCGGAGCCCTGACAGTGTCATACACTATGTATTATACATATATAGTCCTAGGAGCCCTGACAGTGTCATACACTATGTATTATAGCTATATAGCCCTAGGAGCCCTGACAGTGTCATACACTATGTTTTATAGATATATAGTCCTAGGAGCCCTGACAGTGTCATACACTATGTATTATAGATATATAGTCCTAGGAGCCCTGACAGTGTCATACACTATGTATTATAGATATATAGTCCTAGGAGCCCTGGCAGTGTCATACACTATGTATTATAGATATATAGTCCTAGGAGTCCTGACAGTGTCATACGCTATGTATTATAGATATATAGTCCTAGGAGTCCTGACAGTGTCATACACTATCTTTTATAGATATATAATCATAGGAGTTCTGACAGTGTCATACGCTATATATTATAGATGTATAGTCCTTGGAGCCCTGACAGTGTCATACGCTATGTATTATAGATATATAGTCCTAGAAGCCCTGACAGTGTCATACGCTATGTATTATAGATATATAGTCCTAGGAGCCCTGACAGTGTCATACACTATGTATTATAGATATAGAGTCCTAGGAGCCCTGACAGTGTCATACACTATGTATTATAGATATATAGTCCTAGGAGCCCTGACAGTGTCATACACTATATATTATAGATACAGTGCCTTGC
The DNA here is from genome assembly GCA_947044405.1 of Leptodactylus fallax. Lineage (NCBI taxonomy): Eukaryota > Metazoa > Chordata > Amphibia > Anura > Leptodactylidae > Leptodactylus > Leptodactylus fallax. The sequence goes on from CAMRHE010000605.1 coordinate 206,166, forward strand.
GAAAGTATTCGGCCCCCTTGATCTTTTCAACCTTTTGCCACATTTCAGGCTTCAAATATAAAGATATAAAATTTTAATTTTTTGGTGAAAAATCAACAACAAGTGGGACACAATCGTGAAGTGGAACGAAATTTATTGGTTATTTTAAACTTTTGTAAAAAATAAAAAACTGAAAAGTGGGGCGTGTAATATTATTCGGCCCCTTTACTTTCAGTGCAGCAAACTCACTCCAGAAGTTCAGTGAGGATCTCTGAATGATCCAATGTTGTCCTAAATGACTGATGATGATAAATATAAACCACCTGTGTGTACAAGTCTCCGTATAAATGCACCTGCTCTGTGATAGGCTCAGGGTTCTGTTTAAAGCGCAGAGAGCATCATGAAGACCAAGGAACACACCAGGCAGGTCCGTGATACTGTTGTGGAGAAGTTTAAAGCCAGATTTGGATGCAAAAAGATTTCCCAAACTTTAAACATCCCAAGGAGCACTGTGCAAGCGATCATATTGAAATGGAAGGAGTATCAGACCACTGCAAATCTACCAAGACCCGGCCGTCCCTCTAAACTTTCATCTCAAACAAGGAAAAGACTGATCAGAGATGCAGCCAAGAGGCCCATGATCACTCTGGATATACTGCAGAGATCTACAGCTGAGGTGGGAGAGTCTGTCCATAGGACAACAATCAGTCGTACACTGCACAAATCTGGCCTTTATGGAAGAGTAGCAAGAAGAAAGCCATTTCTCAAAGATATTCATAAAAAGCCACCTGGGAGACACCAAACATGTGGAAGAAGGTGCTCTGCTCAGATGGAACCAAAATCCAACTTTTTGGCCACAATGCAAAACAATATGTTTGTCGTAAAAGCAACCCAGCTCATCCCCCTGAACACACCATCCCCACTGTCACACATGGTGGGGGCAGCATCATGGTTTGGGCCTGCTTTTGGCGCTACAAATTATTAACTTAAGGGGGCCGAATAATATGGCACGCCCCACTTTTCAGTTTTTAATTTTTTACAAAAGTTTAAAATATCCAATAAATTTCGTTCCACTTCACGATTGTGTCCCACTTGTTGTTGATTCTTCACCAAAAAATTAAAATTTTATATCCTTATGTTTGAAGCCTGAAATGTGGCAAAAGGTTGAATAGTTCAAGGGGGTCGAATACTTTCGCAAGGCACTGTATATAGTCCTAGGAGCCCTGACAGTGTCATACACTATGTATTATAGATATATAGTCCTAGGAGCCCTGACAGTGTCATATACTATGTTTATAGATATATAGTCCTAGGAGCCCTGACAGTGTCATACACTATGTATTATAGATATATAGTCCTAGGAGCCCTGACAGTGTCATACACTATGTATTATAGATATATAGTTCTAGGAGCCCTGACAGTGTCATACACTATGTATTATAGATATATAGTCCTAGGAGCCCTGACAGTGTCATACACTGTGTATTATAGATATATAGTCCTAGGAGCCCTGACAGTGTCATACACTATGTATTATAGATATACAGTCCTATGAGTCCTGACAGTGTCATACACTATGTATTATAGATATCTAGTCCTAGGAGCCCTGACAGTGTCATACACTATGTATTATAGATATATAGTCCTAGGAGCCCTGACAGTGTCATACACTATGTATTATAGATATATAGTCCTAGGAGACCTGACAGTGTCATACACTATGTATTATAGATATATAGTCCTAGGAGCCCTGACAGTGTCACACACTATGTATTATAGATATATAGTCCTAGGAGCCCTGACAGTGTCATACACTATGTATTATAGATATACAGGCCTATGAGTCCTGACAGTGTCATACTCTATGTATTATAGATATATAGTCCTAGGAATCCTAAGAGTTTTCTACACTATGCTTTAAGCCAATTTAAGTTGTGGTACTTACCTAATATTTTGACACTAAACAATTCTTGGACCTGAGCCACCTGAAATGAATCTTGCGATGTTCTCCCATTTCTGCTGTCAACCTATTGATGTGAATGCACACAGTGTAATGCTTTAGCTCCCCTGTAGGGGTGCTGCAAAGAAAGTGAGCTGACAGGTTTACTGATGGATCCCAAGTGATCTCTTCTGGGTCCCAGCAGGGGGAGACTTTTCAATCATCTTTTCAAGTGAACTTTTAACAAGTAAGGTTTGTACAACGCCGAGAACCGTTTTGTAAGTAAAAGTTGTTTTCCATTGACAATACTCCTCAGACCTAGATACATTTGTGAGTGATGTTGGATATAACGCCACTTTTGGGTGTCTCACATTTTTGTAGTTTGTGAGTCCTCAAGTTGTTCTAGATTATCTGGCCACTGGACAGCGGCCATCTTGAATATATCCCATACAAGACCATTTCTGCTCATGTCCAGCGACCATCTTGATTATATCCCATACAAGACCGTTTCTGCGCATGTCCATCGGCCATCTTGATTCTATTTCGAGTGGCTCTGCGCATGTCCGTCGGCCATCTTGATTCTATTTCGAGTGGCTCTGCGCATGTCTGGTGGCCATCTTGATTATATCCTATACAAGACCATTTCTGTGCATGTCCAGCGGCCATCTTGATTATATCCCATACAAGACATTTTCTGCGCATGTCCGGAGGCCATCTTGATTATATCCCATACAAGATCGTTTTTGAGCATGTCTGGCGGCCATCTTGACTCTATTCCGAGCGGCTTTGCACATTTCCGGAGGCCATCTTGATTCTATTCCGAGTGGCTCTGCACAATTCCGTTGACCATCTTGACTCTGATCCGAGTGGCTCTGCACATGACTGTTGGCCATCTTGATTCTATTCAAAGTGGCTCTATGCATGTCCGGCGGCCATCTTGATTATATCCTATACAAGACCATTTCTTTGCATGTCCGGTGGCTATTTTGATTCTCTTCGGAGCGGCTCTGCGCAGAACACCAGGACACCACTCTGACCAGGACATCGCAGGGGGCGTGATGCAACGGCAAAGGTAGTAGTAGAATTGCCTTTGTAAAGGCTATTCCGACGTTCTTAGTGTAAAATGCATATCCCCATATCTCTGCAGCCAGGAAAATAGCTGTTTTTAACATGATTCGCAGCGAAGTAATTCGGATCGAAGATAATTTTTTGGGGAATTCGGTGAAGCTGCCGAATCGAATTTTTGAGAAATTTGCTCATCTCTAATAATATACAATATAATATATCCAGTCCTAGGATCACTGCTGGTCTGCAAAATAAATCTATAACAGAGTGCTAAGTGCCATGAGAAAAACTATAGAAGCTGAGAATAGGATCAGAATATGCTGAGAATAGGCTGGGAATAGGCTGGGAATAGGCTGAGAATAGGATCGGAATAGGATGAGAATAGGCTGAGATTAGACTGAGAATAGGCTGAGAATAGGCTGAGAATAGGCTGAGAATAGACTGAGAATAGACTGAGAATAGGCTGAGAATAGGCTGAGAATAGGCTGAGAATAGGATGAGAATAGGCTGAGAATAGGATGAGAATAGACTGAGAATAGGCTGAGAATAGACTGAGAATAGACTGAGAATAGGCTGAGAATAGGCTGGGAATAGGCTGAGAATAGGCTGAGAATAGGCTGAGAATAGACTGAGAATAGGATGAGAATAGACTGAGAATAGGCTGAGAATAGACTGAGAATAGGCTGAGAATAGACTGAGAATAGACTGAGAATAGGCTGAGAATAGGCTCAGAATAGGCTGAGAATAGGATGAGAATAGACTGAGAATAGGCTGAGAATAGACTGAGAATAGGCTGAGAATAGGATGAGAATAGACTGAGAATAGGCTGAGAATAGACTGAGAATAGGCTGAGAATAGACTGAGAATAGACTGAGAATAGGCTGAGAATAGGCTGAGAATAGGATGAGAATAGACTGAGAATAGGCTGAGAATAGACTGAGAATAGAATGAGAATAGGCTGAGAATAGGCTCAGAATAGGCTGAGAATAGGATGAGAATAGACTGAGAATAGGCTGAGAATAGACTGAGAATAGGCTGAAAATAAGCTGAGAATAGGCTGAGAATAGACTGAGAATAGGATGAGAATAGACTGAGAATAGGCTGAGAATAGACTGAGAATAGGCTCAGAATAGGCTGAAAATAAGCTGAGAATAGGCTCAGAATAGGCTGAAAATAAGCTGAGAATAGGCTCAGAATAGGCTGAAAATAAGCTGAGAATAGGCTCAGAATAGGCTGAGAATAGGCTGAGAATAGGCTGAGAATAGACTGAGAATAGACTGAGAATAGGCTGAGAATAGGCTGAGAATAGGCTGGGAATAGACTGAGAATAGGCTGAGAATAGGCTGAGAATAGACTGAGAATAGACTGAGAATAGGATGAGAATAGACTGAGAATAGGCTGAGAATAGGCTGAGAATAGACTGAGAATAGACTGAGAATAGGATGAGAATAGACTGAGAATAGGATGAGAATAGGCTCAGAATAGGCTGAGAATAGACTGAGAATAGGATGAGAATAGAACTGAGAATAGACTGAGAATAGGATGAGAATAGGCTGAGAATAGGCTGAGAATAGACTGAGAATAGGCTGAGAATAGGATGAGAATAGACTGAGAATAGGATGAGAATAGACTGAGAATAGGATGAGAATAGGCTGAGAATAGACTGAGAATAGGCTGAGAATAGACTGAGAATAGGATGAGAATAGGCTGAGAATAGGCTGAGAATAGGCTGAGAATAGGCTGAAAATAAGCTGAGAATAGGCTGAGAATGGGCTGAAAATAAGCTCAGAAAAGGCTGAGAAGTCATACACCATTATATATATATATATATATACACACGTGGAAAAAATCGTTGGTCCCCTCCCTCGTTTAATGAAAGAAAAAACCCACAATGGTCACAGAAATAACTGGAATCTGACAGTCTGGAATTTGCCAAACTACATGTCGACAAGCCACAAAGCTTCTGGGAGAATGTCCTATGGACAGATGAGACAAAAATCGAAATTTTTGGCAAGGCACATCAGCTCTATGTTCACAGACGGAAAAATGAAGCCTATCTTGAAAAGAACTCTGTCCCTACTGTGACACATGGAGGAGGCTCTGTTATGTTCTGGGGCTGCTTTGCTGCATCTGGCACAGGGTGTCTTGAATCTGTGCAGGGTACAATGAAATCTCAAGACTATCAAGGGATTCTAGAGAGAAATGTGCTGCCCAGTGTCAGAAAGCTTGGTCTCAGCCGCAGGTCATGGGTCTTGTAACAGGATAATGACCCAAAACACAGCTAAAAACCCCCAAGAATGGCTAAGAGGGAAACATTGGACTATTCTGAAGTGGCCTTCTATGAGTCCTGACCTAGATCCTATTGGAAGGAGCTGAAACATGCCGTCTGGAAAAGGCCCCCTTCACACCCGAGACAACTGGAGCAGTTTGCTCATGAGGAGCGGTCAAAATCCCTGCTGAGAGGTGCAGAAGTCTCATTGACAGTTACAGGAATCGTCTGATTGCAGGGATTGCCTCAAAAGGTTGTGCAACTAAATATTAAGATAAGGGAACCCTCATTTCTGTCCAGGCCTGTTTCATGTTGCAGCCTGGTTGGAAAGCAATGTCTGACTTTTTATTTGTTCATTTTCATAGAATTTTTATATATTATTACTTTTGTCAGATTCCAGTTATTTCTGTGACCATTGTGGGTTTTTCTTTCATTAAACGAGGGAGGGGACCAACAATTTTGTCCATGTGTGTGTATATTGTGACAATTTGGGGGGATTTAGCCTCAAAGGCGGAAGCCTCCTGGACTCGACAGTGGTGTTGGTGGTACTGGGTGCCGGAGAAGCAGCATTCAGACGGTGCTAATCCAAAGTAAATGGCTTTTATTCAGCTTAAAAATGGAACAGAAACAAAATAACAAACAGCCTGGGCCACACTTAGGGCACTATCTCACTGCTTGAGCCCTATCTAGCCTCTGGGGCAAGAAGCAGCCTGACTCACAGTCAGCTCAAGCAAAGTCCTCCTGGGACAGATCGCCTGTCTGTCTCTGACTGGTTCCACCATACACCTGCTCCCTGCAGGTCTCTCCACAGCAGTCTCTCCTGCTACACACACTCTGTCTGGAGTTGAGCCCCAACTATGGGTGTGGCTGAGGACCTTTTTAAGCCTGGCTTTGGGTCGCTCACTAGCACCCTCTGGGTTCACACTCTCCCAACATATATATATATATATATATATATATATATATATATATATAATGGTGCATGATTTCTCAGACTATTCTGACCCTATTACAGAAAATAAAGTGCAAAGTGGGCTGATAAAAAATACATATAACTGGGGGCGGAGCTTGACCGCTGTGTGTATTGGTAGCATGAGCCCGTAGCTCCGTTACACAAAGGCTGAGGAGACCAGCTTTATAGCACTATCACAGCAATTATGGTGAAGATTGGGAGAGACAAGAGTGGGGAGCCTCCCTGCACTCCAAGTACCGCTTGACAGCAAGCAGATCTACAGAAATTTCTCCGTAAAGGCCTTTGCTTAAGATGGTGCCGGAAGGCGCACATAGCAGGGATCAAGTTGTGGAATCAGACCAGGACAGGAGTGGTGATGGTGAGAGCAGTGAACTCGCCTCTTCTCAGATTTCGAAGTCCTTTCTTAAAAAGGCACTGGCTCAGGCGATCCACCCTGTCCTTTCCGATCTCGCTGATATAAAATCTGACCTCACTCACCTGGGCCGCAGGGTAGAGGTGGTGGAGGATGTCTGTGCAGGTATCACTGCCCACTCTACAGCGATGGTCTATGTCCTCTCTGCACAGAAGGAGCAGATAGATTGCGCACTGATACTCTTGGAGGACCAGGAGAACCGCAGTCACCACCGCAACGTGCGCATTAAAGGTATATTAGAGTCATGTGGACCGACAGAAATAAAAGACACGGTGGTTGCAATCTTTGCTTCTCTGCTAGGCCTAGACCGTGCCACCTTGGTGGTCATTGAATGGGCCCATAAAGCGCTACAACCTAAACCGAAACCGGAGGATCTGCCCCGTGATGTCATCTGCAGCCTCCTCTCCTTCATAGACACACAAGATATTTTTGCTGCCGCTAGAGCTCAGAAGGAGGTGGTATATGAGAATGACAAGCTATCCTTATCAGGACTTAGCACCCTATACCTTAGCCAAGAGGAGCCAGCTTAAGCCGTTACTGAATGTTCTACGGGGTATGAATATCACTTACTCTTGGCTCTATCCATTCGGCCTCTCCATTCAACACCAGGGCAGGCGTTTAACGGTACAGACACCAGCAGATCTTACCAACGTGTGGGAGCAGCTTAACATCACCCCTCTGGATATCCCTTCCTGGATGCCAACGCCAGACATTGGTATGCTCCCATCATTGCCGACTCACCCAGCAGTGCAGCAGATCTGCCGCTTCAAGTCACCAAAGTCTAAGAGATCTCTTCAAAGACTGCCAGTGATCCCATAATGATCTTCTAGTGCTCACAGGATGATGAGCTATCTTCATTGGAGCATTCCTTTGCGAAGTACCTCCTCTGGACTTTACCAGGTTTCTTGGTCTAAATAGTGTTATTCTTGAGTTTTTTATTAAGTTTTTATTAGACTGTTCTAGTGTAGCTTGCTCTGTATTGAGATTCTCGTTAGACCGAGCCCTGGATTGTTGTACGGGACCCCCATCCTATGCCCTCGCTAAAGCCCGAACATATATATATATAGTGTATCTTTTCACCTTCTGACATACTGTGCGCACTACTACCTCAGAGATTGTTGCAGAGTTCCACTCTTTTTATACCTCTCTATATAACTTTCAACCAGAGGTGCAACCATGGGGGGGGGGGGGGGGCGTGCATGAAACAATTCCTTGATTCACTCTCATTGCCTTGTCTCTCACAAGCGCATCGTTCCTCTCTTCTGGATCCATTCACTGAAGATGAGCTAAAACGGGTCATCAGCAGTTTTCCTTCTAACAAGAGCCCTGGGCCAGATGGATATTCTTTGATCTACTAAAAGTCTTTCCTTCGACTTTTACTTCCTCAGTTGACCTGTGCCTTTAATGCTGTGCTCAATGGTGAACGATTCCAACTCCAGGCCCTAGAGGCACATGTGACTCTTATTGCTAAAGAGGGGAAAAACCCTCAGCTGTGTGGCAGCTATTGCCCCATTTCACTACTAAATTTAGATCTAAAGTTCTGGGCGAAATTATTGACCTTAAAAATTCAACCACTGCTACCTTTCCTCATCAATGGTGAACAAGCAGGCTTCATAAGAGGCCGCGAGGGCAGACAGAATACTACCTGTCTCCTACATGCAATATGCTTAGCTAAATCTGCCAAAGTCCCACTGGTCCTTCTCGGCTTAGATGCCAAGACGGCATTTGAAAGTGACAATTGGTCTTTTATGTTAGCTGTGTTGAGGAAATTTAGATTTCCTGCTCCTTTTATAACTGCAATTCAGTCCCTATATACTAAGCCCCGGGCCAGACTGAAGTTTAACAGCATGTTAACTGCCCCCTTTACCATCACAAATGGGACACGACAGGGATGTGTCTGTCCCCATCCCTGTTCATCCTATCCTTAGAGCCCTTCTTACAAGCTGTCTGTGAACACCTAGAGATCAAGGGCCTCCAAAGTGGTTCGGACTCACTCCATTCATTGGCCTTTGCAGACAATGTGCTTTTCTTAATCTCCAATCCGGAGATGGGCCTAAGAAAGGTCTTGGACATTACGGAGCCTTGTCATATTATAAGGTGAATCTAAGAAAGTGTGAGATACTGAACGTATCTTTCCTTCCAGCTAAGATGTCAGAACTTCAGAAGGACCTTCCATTTACTTGTTCTTCTTCACACATTAAATATCTTGGTATTAAAATGCCCATCTCCTTAGACCATGTTTATTCTCTCAACTACCCAGAACTCTTACTAGATGTGGGAAAACTGCTGAAAAAATATGACATACCTTGTATCTCATGTTTCGGACGGAGAAACCTCATTCAGATGTACATACTACCAAAGATCACCTATGTTATCCGTATGCTGCCTGTGCCTCTCTCCTTCTTCAAGTCGGTACGATCGCTATTTTCCAAATTCCTTTGGAGAGGTAGATGGCCTCGCCTGGCCTACTTAGCACTGCCAAGACGGAGGACTGAAGGAGGTATTAACCTACCTGATGTGCAACAATATTATGAAGCTCTCCAACTTCAGTTGTGGCTCGATCTTACAGCACCATCCCTTGACATTTCCCTGAAAAGATTAGTAGAAGTGGTTTTGGAGAAAACGTCATTTATGATCTGTGGCTCCCGGGACGCCAGCCCTCCTCCTCCACTAAAACAGATGTCCTCTTGGGAGGAGTGTTTGCAACCTGGAGTAAATGGCAACCAAAACTAGCACCCCTTCCATCTTTATGCCTACGGTGGGCCTCCTCCCTCATCTACTCCCGTAAATAAGGTCTCCCATCATTGGCTTTTGGAAGGCGCTTTTGAAGATGCCGCTAAGTACATTTTGCACTGATGCAGTGTTTCCAGCTGCAGACTCTCTGAGAGAATCCCCTCTTTTCCAACACCACACCCCACCAAATTTTTTACACCTTAACCATTATTCGACTTGCATATAGAAATTCGAAGCTACCTATGCCTGGCGTAGACAACATACAGATTTTGAGAAAATGTTTCTGGTAGCTAATCACAAGCTGTGTCTTCTCTTCTTCATCAATATATCTGCCCTAACACGGCAACAAAACCATTTTTCCTGATCAGCTGGGAGTCAGATTTAGATGTCTCGTTGGACTTGGCGTCCATCAAGTTGGTCATGTCAAGAGCTCATGGAGTGTCTCCCTGTGTCCAGCTTCAGGAAAGCCACTTCACGCTACTCTCCAGATGGTATCGTTCCCCAGACTGGTTGTATGATCATAAGCTTTCAGACTCTGCTGCATGCTGGAGATGCAATTCAGCAGTCGGCTCTTACATTTGTGGTGGTCGTGCCCCTTGGTTTCCTCATACTGGGCATTGATCGAAGCTAGAATCCAGAAACTGGATTTTCAGGACTTTACTCTAAATCCAGTTCTACTCATCCTCTTCCTTCCCATACCTGGACTGGATCAGAAATCTCAACTACTAATTTATTATCTATTAACAGCAGCGAAATCTCTGGTCCCTCTCCTATGGCACCAGTCTCAACCACCATCAACTGAACAGTGGCCCGATTTGAGGAAATGTTAAGCTGGTCTCGTAGGAACCGATCAACCTACCTTGCCATCTGGTCCCCCTGGTTGGTAAATAGATGACCTTCTCAGACATCGCCTATCTGGAGTTTTGAGTGTGAGACCACCTCTTGAGATCACCAGTTGGAGTCTTCAAACCTCCGCCCCCTCCCTCCCTCTTCTACCTCACCTCTCTCCTTCTTCTTTTCTCTCTTTCTCCCTTTTTGTCTTCTTTCTCTCTCTTTTCTGCTTCTTTTCGCTTGACTGTGTTTTGTGTAGAAAACTTGAAAAATGTTTGCTGACGATTTGATTGTCTTTGACAGTATACATTTTGTGCATTATGGGGCTGTGCCTTCGATCTATTTTCTGAGCCTGTATTTTAAATGCTTTTTGTCAATAAACGCAGAATTATAAAAAAAAAAAAAAAATACATATAAATAATAAAGTGCAATATATATACTAAAATAAAATAGACTTGGTCAAGCAGCCAAACATTTAGGTAGTGAGTAGGCAAAATAATGTATAGACTGTATAGAACAAACCATTGAACGTACCATTCAGGACCCGCGAACCCCACCCCAGCCCCAACGTACGTCCCTGTCCCTGACGAAGCAGAGGTGATTTATTAATGTGTATTTATTATCAGTGCATTTTACACTTTATTTTCTGTATTAGATCTATATATATATATATATATATATATATATATATATATATACTGTATATATAATGGTTCATGAATTTCCAGCCTATTTCAGTCTATTCCCAGCCTATTCTCAGCCTATTCTCATCCTATTCTCAGCCTATTCTCAGCCTATTCTCAGTCTATTCTCAGCCTATTCTCAGCCTATTCCCAGCCTATTCTCAGCCTATTCTCAGCCTATTCTCAGCCTATTCTCATCCTATTCTCAGCCTATTCTCATCCTATTCTCAGCCTATTCTCAGTCTATTCTCAGCCTATTCTCAGCCTATTCCCAGCCTATTCTCAGCCTATTCTCAGCCTATTCTCAGCCTATTTTCAGCCTATTCTCATCCTATTCTTAGCCTATTTTGAGCCTGTTCTCAGCCTATTCTCAGTCTATTCTCAGCCTATTCCCAGCCTATTCTCAGTCTATTCTCAGCCTATTCTCAGCCTATTCCCAGCCTATTCTCAGCGTATTCTCAGCCTATTCTCAGCCTATTTTCAGCCTATTCTCATCCTATTCTTAGCCTATTTTGAGCCTATTCCCAGCCTATTCTCAGTCTATTCTCAGCCTATTCCCAGCCTATTCCCAGCCTATTCCCATCCTATTCTCAGCCTATTCCCAGCCTATTCTGATCCTATTCTCAGCCTATTCTCAGCCTATTCTGAGCCTATTCTCAGTCTATTCTCAGCCTATTCTCAGCCTATTCTCAACCTATTCTCAGCCTATTCTCAGCCTATTCTGATCCTATTCTGTTCCTATTCTGATCCTATTCTTAGCCTATTCTCAGCCTATTCCCAGCCTATTCTCAGCCTATTCTCAGCCTATTCTGATCCTATTCTTAGCCTATTCTCAGCCTATTCTCAGCCTATTCTCAGTCTATTCTCAGCCTATTCTCAGCCTATTCTCAGCCCATTCTCAGTCTATTCTCAGCCTATTCCCAGCCTATTCTCAGCCTATTCTCAGTCTATTCTCAGCCTATTCTCAGCCTATTCTGTTCATATTCTGATCCTATTCCCAGCCTATTCTCATCCTATTCTCATCCTATTCTCAGCCTATTCCCAGCCTATTCTCAGCCTATTCTCAGCCTATTCTCAGCCTATTCTCAGCCTATTCCCAGCCTATTCCCAGCCTATTCTCATCCTATTCTCAGCCTATTCTCATCCTATTCTCAGCCTATTCTCAGTCTATTCTCATCCTATTCTCAGCCTATTCCCAGCCTATTCTCAGCCTATTCTCATCCTATTCTCAGCCTATTCTCAGCCTATTCTCAGTCTATTCTCAGCCTATTCTCAGCCTATTCTCAGCCTATTCCCAGCCTATTCCCAGCCTATTCTCATCCTATTCTCAGCCTATTCTCATCCTATTCTCAGCCTATTCTCAGCCTATTCTCAGTCTATTCTCAGCCTATTCTCAGCCTATTCTCAACCTATTCTGAGCCTATTCTCTTTTTGATTTTTTGTTTTTTTTTGTTTGAGTTGGAAGGGACCTCAAGGGCCATCGAGTCCAACCCCCTGCAAAAGCAGGAATTCCTAGATCATCCCAGCTATATACCTATTCAGATTCCGCTTGAAGATTTCAATTGAGATTTCTCAGCCTATTCTGATCCTATTCTCAGCCTATTCTCAGTCTATTCTCAGCCTATTCTGATCCTATTCTCAGCCTATTCTCAGCCTATTCCCAGCCTATTCTCAGCCTATTCTGATCCTATTCTTAGCCTATTCTCAGCCTATTCTCAGCCTATTCTCAGCCTATTCTCAGTCTATTCTCAGCCTATTCTCAGCCTATTCTCATCCTATTATGATCCTATTCCCAGCCTATTCTCAGCATATTCTGATCCTATTCTCAGCCTATTCCCAACCTATTCTCAGCCTATTCTCAGCCTATTCTGATCCTATTCTGTTCCTATTCTGATCCTATTCTTAGCCTATTCTCAGCCTATTCCCAGCCTATTCTCAGCCTATTCTCAGCCTATTCTGATCCTATTCTTAGCCTATTCTCAGCCTATTCTCAGCCTATTCTCAGTCTATTCTCAGCCTATTCTCAGCCTATTCTCAGCCCATTCTCAGTCTATTCTCAGCCTATTCCCAGCCTATTCTCAGCCTATTCTCAGTCTATTCTCAGCCTATTCTCAGCCTATTCTGTTCATATTCTGATCCTATTCCCAGCCTATTCTCATCCTATTCTCATCCTATTCTCAGCCTATTCCCAGCCTATTCTCAGCCTATTCTCAGCCTATTCTCAGCCTATTCTCAGCCTATTCCCAGCCTATTCCCAGCCTATTCTCATCCTATTCTCAGCCTATTCTCATCCTATTCTCAGCCTATTCTCAGTCTATTCTCATCCTATTCTCAGCCTATTCCCAGCCTATTCTCAGCCTATTCTCATCCTATTCTCAGCCTATTCTCAGCCTATTCTCAGTCTATTCTCAGCCTATTCTCAGCCTATTCTCAGCCTATTCCCAGCCTATTCCCAGCCTATTCTCATCCTATTCTCAGCCTATTCTCATCCTATTCTCAGCCTATTCTCAGCCTATTCTCAGTCTATTCTCAGTCTATTCTCATCCTATTCTCAGCCTATTCTCAGCCTATTCTCATCCTATTCTCAGCCTATTCTCAGTCTATTCTCAGCCTATTCTCAGCCTATTCTCAACCTATTCTGAGCCTATTCTCTTTTTGATTTTTTGTTTTTTTTTGTTTGAGTTGGAAGGGACCTCAAGGGCCATCGAGTCCAACCCCCTGCAAAAGCAGGAATTCCTAGATCATCCCAGCTATATACCTATTCAGATTCCGCTTGAAGATTTCAATTGAGATTTCTCAGCCTATTCTGATCCTATTCTCAGCCTATTCTCAGTCTATTCTCAGCCTATTCTGATCCTATTCTCAGCCTATTCTCAGCCTATTCCCAGCCTATTCTCAGCCTATTCTGATCCTATTCTTAGCCTATTCTCAGCCTATTCTCAGCCTATTCTCAGCCTATTCTCAGTCTATTCTCAGCCTATTCTCAGCCTATTCTCATCCTATTATGATCCTATTCCCAGCCTATTCTCAGCATATTCTGATCCTATTCTCAGCCTATTCCCAACCTATTCTCAGTCTATTCTCAGTCTATTCTCAGCCTATTCCCAGCCTATTCCCAGCCTATTCTCAGCCTATTCTGATCCTATTCTCAGCCTATTCTCAGCCTATTCTCAGCCTATACTCAGCCTATTCCCAGCCTATTCCCAGCCTATTCTGTTCCTATTCTGATCCTATTCTGTTCCTATTCTGATCCTATTCTCAGCCTATTCTCAGTTTATTCTCAGCCTATTCTGATCCTATTCTTAGCCTATTCTCAGCCTATTCCCAGCCTATTCTCAGCCTATTCTGATCCTATTCTTAGCCTATTCTAAGCCTATTCTCAGCCTATTCTCAGCCTATTCTCAGTCTATTCTCAGCCTATTCTCATCCTATTCTGATCCTATTCCCAGCCTATTCCCAGCCTATTCTGATCCTATTCTCAGCCTATTCTCAGCCTATTCTGAGCCTATTCTCAGTCTATTCTCAGCCTATTCTCAGCCTATTCTCAACCTATTCTCAGCCTATTCTCAGCCTATTCTGATCCTATTCTGTTCCTATTCTGATCCTATTCTTAGCCTATTCTCAGCCTATTCCCAGCCTATTCTCAGCCTATTCTCAGCCTATTCTGATCCTATTCTTAGCCTATTCTCAGCCTATTCTCAGCCTATTCTCAGTCTATTCTCAGCCTATTCTCAGCCTATTCTCAGCCCATTCTCAGTCTATTCTCAGCCTATTCCCAGCCTATTCTCAGCCTATTCTCAGTCTATTCTCAGCCTATTCTCAGCCTATTCTGTTCATATTCTGATCCTATTCCCAGCCTATTCTCATCCTATTCTCATCCTATTCTCAGCCTATTCCCAGCCTATTCTCAGCCTATTCTCAGCCTATTCTCAGCCTATTCTCAGCCTATTCCCAGCCTATTCCCAGCCTATTCTCATCCTATTCTCAGCCTATTCTCATCCTATTCTCAGCCTATTCTCAGTCTATTCTCATCCTATTCTCAGCCTATTCCCAGCCTATTCTCAGCCTATTCTCATCCTATTCTCAGCCTATTCTCAGCCTATTCTCAGTCTATTCTCAGCCTATTCTCAGCCTATTCTCAGCCTATTCCCAGCCTATTCCCAGCCTATTCTCATCCTATTCTCAGCCTATTCTCATCCTATTCTCAGCCTATTCTCAGCCTATTCTCAGTCTATTCTCAGTCTATTCTCATCCTATTCTCAGCCTATTCTCAGCCTATTCTCATCCTATTCTCAGCCTATTCTCAGTCTATTCTCAGCCTATTCTCAGCCTATTCTCAACCTATTCTGAGCCTATTCTCTTTTTGATTTTTTGTTTTTTTTTGTTTGAGTTGGAAGGGACCTCAAGGGCCATCGAGTCCAACCCCCTGCAAAAGCAGGAATTCCTAGATCATCCCAGCTATATACCTATTCAGATTCCGCTTGAAGATTTCAATTGAGATTTCTCAGCCTATTCTGATCCTATTCTCAGCCTATTCTCAGTCTATTCTCAGCCTATTCTGATCCTATTCTCAGCCTATTCTCAGCCTATTCCCAGCCTATTCTCAGCCTATTCTGATCCTATTCTTAGCCTATTCTCAGCCTATTCTCAGCCTATTCTCAGCCTATTCTCAGTCTATTCTCAGCCTATTCTCAGCCTATTCTCATCCTATTATGATCCTATTCCCAGCCTATTCTCAGCATATTCTGATCCTATTCTCAGCCTATTCCCAACCTATTCTCAGTCTATTCTCAGTCTATTCTCAGCCTATTCCCAGCCTATTCCCAGCCTATTCTCAGCCTATTCTGATCCTATTCTCAGCCTATTCTCAGCCTATTCTCAGCCTATACTCAGCCTATTCCCAGCCTATTCCCAGCCTATTCTGTTCCTATTCTGATCCTATTCTCAGCCTATTCTCAGTTTATTCTCAGCCTATTCTGATCCTATTCTTAGCCTATTCTCAGCCTATTTCCAGCCTATTCTCAGCCTATTCTGATCCTATTCTTAGCCTATTCTAAGCCTATTCTCAGTCTATTCTCAGCCTATTCTCAGCCTATTCTCATCCTATTCTGATCCTATTCCCAGCCTATTCTCAGCATATTCTGATCCTATTCTCAGCCTATTCCCAACCTATTCTCAGTCTATTCTCAGTCTATTCTCAGCCTATTCCCAGCCTATTCCCAGCCTATTCTCAGCCTATTCTGATCCTATTCTCAACTTATTCTCAGCCTATTCTCAGCCTATTCCCAGCCTATTCTCAGCCTATTCTGATCCTATTCTGTTCCTATTCTGATCCTATTCTCAGCCTATTCTCAGTTTATTCTCAGCCTATTCTGATCCTATTCTTAGCCTATTCTCAGCCTATTCCCAGCCTATTCTCAGCCTATTCTGATCCTATTCTTAGCCTATTCTCAGCCTATTCTCAGTCTATTCTCAGCCTATTCTCATCCTATTCTGATCCTATTCCCAGCCTATTCCCAGCCTATTCTGATCCTATTCTCAGCCTATTCCCAGCCTATTCTCAGCCTATTCTGATCCTATTCTGTTCCTATTCTGATCCTATTCTCAGCCTATTCTCAGTCTATTCTCAGCCTATTCTGATCCTATTCTTAGCCTATTCTCAGCATATTCTGATCCTATTCTCAGCCTATTCCCAGCCTATTCTGATCCTATTCTCAGCCTATTCTGATCCTATTCTGTTCCTATTCTTGATAATTCTTGAGGATCCTTGATAAAGATGTGACTTAAAGCTCCTGGGTCCAATGAAAAATCCATAAGCCATTTAGAATAGTGGTATATTTTTTATGGCATAGAGAGCTTTGGGGCCCCCTCAGGATCCAGGGCCCAGTAGCTGCTGTTACATCTGCATCCACTATAGCTACACCCCTCATCCTCTGGTCTTCTGTTGGGCCACTCCCACACTGGTCTTTACTATGTATGTGAAGCTGATGATACGGACACCTGATGAAGGGCGGTTGAGCGGTTGTTGAGCACTTATCGGCCTACGATACACTACTGTATAAGTATGCTCTTTATATTTTCATGAAATTCCCATTTCCTTGATTTGTGTTATTTTCCACATCAAGCAGAAGCCAAATTATCGTCAGACTCTTAATCACTGAGCATTGTATTCAGCCTGGATGAATGCAACACCGCCGCCAGCCCCCTTAATAACCGCCCATGGCAGTCAAAAGAGGCTCCTGCCAGGTAGGTGTGTCGTCTCCAATTAGAGCAATTACTGATAAGTATGAGACGACCCGTGCTGAAGGAAAGCATCCGACCCCGCCTGCTTCATGTACCGGGTACAGAGAGATGACGGGAATCACGTCAAAGTCTTCCAGACCAGCAGACATGTCAGCCGGGAGATAAAAGCCTAGAAGGATTTTGCCACATTTACAATACACATGTGGACTGATTATGGAGCAGTAATATGGAACCTATAGCCTACTATATATACTATAGCTGAAGTGTTATATGGAGTCACATCGAGTCTGGTGGACCTAGTATCGATCTAGAATATGGAACCTATAGCTTCCTATGTATAATGAACCTGGGATGTTACAAGGAGTCACATCGAGTCTGGTGGACCTAGTATCGATCTATAATATGGAGCCTATAGCCTACTATATATACTGTACCTGGGATGTTACATGGAGTCACATCGAGTCTAGAGGACCTAGTATCGATCTATAATATGGAGCCTATAGCCTACTATATATACTGTACCTGAGGTGTTATATGGAGTCACATCGATTCTGGTGGACTTCGTGTAGATCTGTAATCTGGAGCCTATAGCCTACTATGTATACTGTACCTGGAATGTTACATGGAGTCACATCGAGTCTAGAGGACCTAGTATTGATCTATAATATGGAACCTATAGCTTCCTATGTATACTGTACCTGGGATGTTACATGAAGTCACATGGAGTCTGGTGGACCTAGTATCGATCTATAATATGGAAGCTATAGCTTCCTTACATGAAGTCTGATATCCTGAGGCCTCCTAACATTTCTAACGCCATTCCAGCTCTTCACTCCCAAGACACCTGAGTAATGGCAGGAAATGACCTCCGGGATCACTCACAGCTTACAGCTGATCACTGGGCATCCCAGCAGGTCAGAGACTTTGTGATTGGCTTATTTTCTAGATACCCTTCTACACGTGGAGGATAGGCTCCATATAGACTCCATATTATAGATCTATACTAGGTCCATCAGACTTTCTCCAGATCATAGTGCACTTAGTTTGCTTATTCCTTATGTTTCGGGTCCACCAATGCTAAGTTGATCAGACTTGCTGGTTCTAAGACTTTCATCCATGTATTATGATCTGTTGAGGACCTGGCAGGAAGTGTTCTTTTCCCCTGCAGCGACCCCACAGGGTAATTGAAGTATTACAATGACTGTCTCTATTGGGTTTTCCTAAGAGCTCCAAAAATAGATGAAGGTTTCAAATCAAACCCACAAGACCCTGACCGTATATTTTCCAGATCAGAGCTCTGTATAACTACTAGATTAGAGCATAGTGTATTTTCTAGATAAGAGTACAATGTATTATCTATATTTTTTTTTACATCAAAGCTTGATGTATTTTCTAGATAAGACTGTTATTTTATTCTAGGTCGAAGCTCAGGATATTTTCTAGATTAGATCTCTTTATTTTTTTTTCTTGAACGCAGCACAGTATATTTTCTAGATCGGATCATTGAGTATTTTCTAGATCTGAATGCTGTGCATTCTCTAGATGCGACCTTTTTTTGTATTTTATAGACTGGAACATGGTATATTTTTTAAATTTTGACAATATATTTTCTAGATCATAATTCTGTATATTTTCTTGATTGAAACTCAGTATGTTCTGTAGATCAGAGATCAGGATATTTTCTAGATAATTTAAGAAGCCAAACGTAAGAAGATAAAACGTAACCTTTATTTAAACCAAATGATAATAAGAAAGGGACACCAACCCTGGACTCAATATCCTGTCTCTATAAGTGCTGTGCCTCCATCCCAGATAGAGCATAGAGCTGGCAGGCTCAAAAACTGCAGAGGATAGAGCCAAAGGTTAGTGGCCTAATGCCACACCAATGAGCCAAGTCTCCAGGACCAAGCAGATGGAGCCCCAGCACTACTACACCCTACGCATCTCTATAGGAATCTATATAATCAGGGGTCTGGTATACACACACCACCAAGAAGCAATAACATGGCTGTGTGGCGGGGTATAGGGCCCCCAGTGATGTCAGCCGTGCTCAAACAACACACTAGCCGGGTTTATATAGTCTCAGACACTCCTGCTGACAATTATGAGGGTGTGGCCTCCTGACCAATCAGAAACTGCTGTGTCAGCAAGGCAATGCCCTCCACCAGATAGTTCGTCTGATGTCATCAGGGGCGTCTCGGGTCACATGAGCCCTCAGCCAATAGGTAAACAGAGGTGTGGTAATCACTATGGAGGCTCTGAGGATCAGATATAACAGGGGGCGAAAAAAGCTACATGTGATTCAGGGGAAACACAAGAACCCCATAGAAGCAGCACATAGTCGAAACAAGAGGGGGGCACAGCATATAAAAATGTCCATGCCAATACCACAATAATGCAAAACCACCATAAAACATTAGAAGGGGACGGGTAAATAGCAGTAACTAGAGGGGGGAGGGGAAAATGCAACATGGCAGAGAGCCATGTATACACTGACATAGGAGAAGTTATGGCAGAGAAACATAGGGCTGTATCACAAAGCATCTCCGAGCACCCTCACTAATATATAAAGGGCCTCATCATCAGGTAAACAACCCCCATTGTGGATAGTGAACAAGGTCCCAGGAAGGACGCCTGACGTTATCACGTGCTCTACACTTGTCCCATCTATATGAATCAAGAGGTTGCCTATCCAAGCACGTGCCCAGGCCTGACTGTGGCTCCAAGAAGCTGTGGACCAGACTGGCCCGTATATTGCTGTAATCTGGGAAGAGAGTCTGTCAGTAATGGCAGGATCCGAGGACAATATGTGCCAATGTTCTTACCTGAACTGATCGATGTTCAGAATCAAAAGTACCAATGACCCTGTGGTTGTGTCTCCTGGGGACTTGTCCTCTTATTAGAGGTAAGTAAAGATGTTCTGGGGTGGCCCTAGCCCTCACATAACCATCTTGTATCATCTCTCTCGGAAAGCCTCTGTCTTGAAATCTGAGTCTTGGGTGTCTGAGCAGTTACGAGGTAACATCAGAAGCTGACCGGTGGGGATCCTGCATTTTAGGAGAGGAGGGTGGCAGCTATCCAACTGAAGAAAGCTATTTGTAGTTGTATGTTTTCTAGATTAGAGCACAGTATATACTCTAGATCAAAATGCTGTAGATTTTCTAGATCAGAACACAGTACACACTCTATATTGGGGCACAGTATATTTTCTAGATCATAACACAGTATACACTCTAGATTGGGACACAGTATATTTTCTGGATCAGAACACAGTATACACTCTAGAATGGGATACTTTATATTTCCTAGATCAGAACACAGTATACTATCTAGAGTGTATACTGTGTTCTGATCTAGGAAATATATAGTACTTTCTGATCTAGAAAATATACAGAGCAACACAGTATACACTCTAGATTGGGGCACTGTATATTTTCTAGATTCGGGCACAGTATACACTCCAGATTGGGGTACTGTATATTTTCTAGATCAGAAAACGGTATACATTCTAAATTGGGGTACAGTATATTTTCTAGATTGGGGCACAGTATAAACTCTAGATTGGGGCACTGTATATGTTCTAGATTGGGGCACTGTATATGTTCTAGATTAGGCACTGTATATTTTCTAGATTGGGGAACAGCATAAACTCTAGATTGGAGCACGGTATATTTTCTATATTGGGGCACAGAATTCACTCTAGATTGGGGCACAGCATATACTCTAGATTTGGGCACTGTATTCACTCTAGATTGGAGCCCAATATACACGCTAGATTGGGACACTGTATTTTTTCTAGATTGGGGCACAGTATATACTCTAGATTGGGGCACTGTATTCACTCTAGATTGGAGCCCAATATACACTCTAGATTGGGGCACTGTATATTTTCTAGATTGGGGCACTGTATTCACTCTATATTGGGGCACAGTATATACTCTAGATTGGGACACTGTATATTTTCTAGATTGGGGTACTGTATATTTTCTAGATTGGGCACAGTATACACTCTAGTTTGGGGCACAGTATATACTCTAGGTAGGGGCACTGTATATTTTCTAGATTGGAACACAGTATACACGCCATATTGGGGCACTGTATTCACTCTAGATTGTGGCACAGTATATACTCTAGATTGTGGCACTGTATTTACTCTAGATTGGGGCACAATATATACTCTAGATTGGGGCACTGTACTCATTCTATATTGGGGAACAGTATATACTTTAGATTGGGGCACGGTATATACTCTAGATTGGGAAACTATATTTTCTAGATTGGAGCACAGTGTATTTTCTAGATTGGGGCACAGAGGGGATTCACTCTATATTGGAGCCCAATATACATGCTAAATTGGGGCACTGTATTTACTCTATATTGGGGCACAGTATATACTCTAGATTGGGACACTGTATATTTTCTAGATTGGGGTATTGTATATTTTCTAGATTGGGGCACAGTATATACTCTAGGTAGGGGCACTGTATATTTTCTAGATTGGAACACAGTATACACGCTAGATTGGGGCACTGTATTCACTTTAGATTGGGGCACAATATCTACTCTAGATTGGGGCACGGTATATACTCTCGATTGGGGAACAGTATACACTCTAGATTGGGGCACAGTATACACTCTAGATTGGGGTACAGTATATTTTCTTGATTGGGGCACAGTATACACTCTAGATTTGGGGCACTGTATACACTCTAGATTGGAGCACTGTTTACACTCTAGATTGGGGCACAGTATATACTCTAGCTTGGGCACAGTATATTTTCTTGATTGGGGCACAGTATACACTCTAGATTGGTGCACAGTATACACTCTAGATTGGGGCACAGTATACACTCTAGTTTGGGGCACAGTATATACTCTAGGTAGGGCACTGTATATTTTCTAGATTGGAACACAGTATATACGCTAGATTGGGGCACTGTATTCACTCTAGATTGTGAGACAGTATATACTCTAGATTGGGGCACGGTATATATTCTACAGTGCCCCAATCTAGAAAATATACCGTGCCCCAATCTAGGGTGTATACAGCGCTCCAATATAGCGTGTATACCATGCCCCAATCTAGAAAATACACCGTGCCCCAATATAGAGTGTATACAGTGCTCCAATCTAGAATATATACCGTGCCCCAGTCTAGATTGTATAACGTGCCCCAATCTAGAAAAATACACTGTGCCACAATCTAGAAAATACATTGTGCCCCAATCTAGAGAATATACCATGCCCCAATCTAGAAAATACACCGTGCCACAATTTAGAGTGTATACAGTGCCCAAATCTAGAGTATATACTGTGCTCCAATCTAGAGTGAATACAGTGCCCCAATCTAGCGTGTATACAGTGCCCCAATCTAGACTATATACCGTGCCCCAGTCTAGAGTGAATACTGTGCCCCAGTCTAGAGTGAATACTTTGCCCCAATCTAGAGTGTATACAGTGTCCCAATCTAGAAAATATACCATGCCCCAATCTAGAAAATACACCGTGCCCCAATATAGAGTGTATACCGTGCCCCAATATAGAGTGTATATAGTGCCCCAATCCAGAATATATACCGTGCCCAATCTAGAAAATAGATTATAGAAAAAAATTCTCTAGATTGGGGAACAATATATTTTCTAGATTGGGGCACGGTCTACACTCTAGATTGGGGCACGGTATATATTCTAGATTGGGGTGCAGTATATTTTCTAGATTGGGGCACAGTGAACATTCTAGATTGGGGCACGTTATATTTTCTACATTGGGCACAGTGTATTTTCTAGATTAGGCCACAATATATTTTCTAGATGGGGGGGATTAACGGTGTATTTTCTAGATTGGGGCACTTTATACACTCTAGATTGTGGCACTGTGTATTTTCTAGATTGGGGCATAGTATATTCTCTAGATTGGGGCACAATATATTTTCTAGATTGGGGCACGGTATACACTCTAGATTGGGGCACGGTATATATTCTAGATTGGGGCACGGTGTATTTTATAGTTTGGGGCACAGTGTATTTTCTAGTTTGGGGCACGGTATACACTCTAGATTGGGGCACGGTGTATTTTCTAGATTGGGGCACGGTATACACTCTAGATTGGGGAACGGCATATTTTCTAGATTGGGGCACTGTATACACTCTATATTTGGGCACAGTATACACTCTATGTTGGGGCACGGTGTATTTTCTAGATTGGGGCACTGTATACACTCTAGATTGGGGCACTGTATACACTCTATTGTATACAGTGTATACAGATTGGGGCACTGTATACACTCTAGATTGGGGCACAGTACTAGATTGGCCCCCAGTCTAGAGTGTATACTGTGCCCAATCTAGAAAACTACACCGTGCCTCAATCTAGAAAATAGATTGTGCCCCAATTCTCTAGATTGGGGCACAATATATTTTCTAGATTGGGGCACTGTGTATTTTTCTATATTGGGGCACAGTACTTGCTCTAGATTGGGGCACGGTATACATTCTAGATTGGGGTGTGGTTTATTTTCTAGATTGGGGCACGGCGAACATTCTAGATTGGGGCATAGTATATTCTCTAGATTGGGGAACAATATATTTTCTAGATTGGGGCACGGTATATATTCTAGATTGGGGCACAGTGTATTTTCGAGTTTGGGGCACAGTGAATTTTCTAGTTTGGGGCACGGTATACACTCTAGATTGGGGCACGGTGTGTTTTCTAGATTGGGGCACGGTATATATTTTAGATTGGGGCATGGTATACACTCTAGATTGTGGAATGGTATATTTTCTAGATTGGGGCACTGTATACACTCTAGATTGGGGCACATATACACTCTAGATTGGGGCACGTATACACTCTAGATTGGGGCGCAGTATATATTTTCTAGATTGGGGCACTGTATACACTCAATATTGGGGCACGGTGTATTTTCTAGATTGGGGCTCTGTATACACTCTAGATTGAGGCACGGTGTATTTTCTAGATTGGGGAACGGTATACACTCTAGATTGGGGCACGGTGTACACTCTAGATTGGGGCACGGTGTATTTTCTAGACTGGGGCATGGTATACACTCTAGATTGGGGCACTGTATACACTCTATATTGGGGCACTGTATACACTCTATATTGGGGCATGGTGTATTTTCTAGATTGGGGCACGGTATACACTCTAGATTGGGGCACTGTATACGCTCTGTATGGGGGCTCGGTATACACTCTAGATTGGGGCATGGTATACACTCTAGATTGGGGCTCGGTATACACGCTATATTGGGGCACGGTATACACTCTATATTGGGGCACGGTATACCCGCTAGATTGGGTCACGGTATACCCGGTAGATTGGGTCACGGTATACCCGGTAGATTGGGTCACGGTATACCCGCTAGATTGGGACACGGTATACCTGCTAGATTGGGGCACGGTATATTTTCTACATCAAAGAGCCCCTTTAATTATTTTGGTATAACCATTGTTCTGGATACCAGAAAGGAGAAGTTGTCCGTCTCTCCAGAGACTGGGTGATTTGGAGGCTCCAGATGTTTTATGGGCGCAGAATATCTGAGCGGAGAATCATTAAGAATCAATTAGAGACAGAAAATCTTCTTGTTCCTCAAATCCTTATTTATGACATCATTTGTCATCTTGTAATTTCCTGGGAGTTGAGGAATCTCTTGCCGGATCACAATTGATGGCGGACGGTCGGTTATTTATTAGTAGTCGATGTAATTGAGCATATGCAGCATTTTCCGGGTGCGGGGAAATCTGTGACTATTAACTCCGCTCTAGCCGGAGCTCCTCTGGTCTGAGATGTCTGGGAGAGATTCTGGAGTTCTTTCCAGCAGGTGAACAGTTAAAGAACTGGCTATGAGACTTACTGCAGCTAATACAGCTGAGACCCTCGGCAATCCTCAGACAGCCGGGGCTGGGGTCAGTAACATTCGGAAATGCTGGTTGGAGGGTCCATTTAAAGGGATGATGAAGGATTAAACACTGCGGCTTCCTTTCAAAGCCAGTATGGTCTATGGGTTGTGTCTAGTACTGCAGCTCAGCTATATAGAAGAGATGGGGCTGAGCTGCAGTACCATACACAACCTGCGGAGAGCTGTGGTGCTGTTCTTGATGGCCATTAGCCATGTAGATGTGGAGTAGATGTAGTGGAGCTGAATATTTATAGAAAATGTGAAGACTGGGAAGGAAAACTGTATCAAGGCTTCAGGAGGGTGACGTATATGACATAGGGCCATGTACTCAGGTCACCCCAGTGAGATATATGACATAGGGCCATGTACTCAGGTCACCCTAGTGAGATATATGACATAGGGCCATGTACTCAGGTCACCCTAGTGAGATATATGACATAGGGCCATGTGCTCAGGTCACCCCAGTGAGATATATGACATAGGGCCATGTGCTCAGGTCACCCTAGTGAGATATATGACATAGGGCCATGTGCTCAGGTCACCCTAGTGAGATATATGACATAGGGCCATGTACTCAGGTCACCCTAGTGAGATATATGACATAGGGCCATGTGCTCAGGTCACCCCAGTGAGATATATGACATAGGGCCATGTGCTCAGGTCACCCTAGTGAGATATATGACATAGGGCCATGTGCTCAGGTCACCCTAGTGAGATATATGACATAGGGCCATGTGCTCAGGTCACCCTAGTGAGATATATGACATAGGGCCATGTGCTCAGGTCACCCTAGTGAGATATATGACATAGGGCCATGTACTCAGGTCACCCTAGTGAGATATATGACATAGGGCCATGTACTCAGGTCACCCCCAGCACAAACCGCATTCCCCAAAACCCCATAGCGGCCCCTCCACACAGTATTACGTCCCACCATAGCCCCTGAACACAGAATAATGTCCCATAGTGGCCCCTTGTGATGATTCCGCTTAAATATGACTATAACTCAAAGCTGTATTTTGATCTCTGGGTAGCGTATCTCTCTATTACTTCCATTTATTCATAATGTGCGCAGCTATAATCCTAGATTTATGTTATCAGTAGGGCAACCTTGTAACAATAGGGCTTTGTATCCATCCCAGTATGGCTCCATTGTATTCCTACATAGCCCTGAGTGATCAAATAAACATGCATTGTTCAGCCTGGGCTGTTAGATCAGACATGGTTGATAACATTGTATCATTTCACTTAATCCTATCTCCTTACAAAGGATCTGGACTTGAGTGCGTT